>JAJIBD010005278.1:97500-123903 GCA_021461705.1 Cryptotis parvus
TTCTAGGTCATTCCAAGTGTGTTTCACAGTCTATTCCAGAAAAATTTTCATAACACATGGTAGTAAGAAATCATAGAAACCTAAATTACAGCCAGAGGAGAGGTAAGGCCAATGCCATTGAAAGTTGCCCTGAAATTAACATTTGGAACTCAAAACAATTAACTAGGAATGACACTTATTGGCTATGATTCTGTAGGGAAGAGAAAGAGCAACTTACTTGATTCCCTCAGAGTTCATCGATGGTGTGGCCAAACAACTACAAATATTTCTCTCTAGACCACAGAAAACACAGTACAAAAGCAGAAAAGGCCATTACTCTTTTTGAAGGCCATCAATCTTAAAGAGTAAAAATAAAATAATTGCCCAGAGGACTTGGTCAGTACTAACCAAGTTTATGTCTCAAATAAAGAGTTTAGAGATACGACTATGAGAATATCTAAAGAGCCCAGTAACATAGTACAGGTACAACAAAGTATGAGATTGAAATAAGAAAACTACCATCAGAAGACAGAATGGGTTTGATAGGTGAAATAAAAAAAATAAACTCAGTGGATACCCTCAGCAGTAGAGTAAAGCTGCTTAGAAGAAAATCAGTGAATCTGAAGGTGAGATGCAAAAATATCTAAAAGGGAAAAGATACAAAAAATGTATTGAAATAAATGAATAGCGCACCAAAGAAATACAAGATTAGTTCAAGAAGTACAACATAAGAATCCCCAGGGTCTGTGGAATATGAAGGAGAAGTCAATGTAACTTCCATTATAATAAAATATTACTTACAAATGGAGTGAGGGAGTATAGGGGTAACTTGTATGGGTCAGCTCAGTTTTCTACCCAGAATAGTGTATGATTTTCTGAGCAGCACCAGGAGTGATCTTTGAGCACAACTCCAAGAGTAAAACCTAAGCACTGTCAGGTGTGGACCAACCCCTCTCCCACTAAAAAAGAGGAAAAGAAACAAACAAAACATAAAATAAATTAACTTAAAAACTCTGAATATGCATAATAAATGTGATTAATGTGAAGAATTCTGTTTACACTAACCGACACCATCATTAAATGTGATAACAAACAGTTGAGAGTAAAGAAATTCCTAACATTAACTGCTATGTAAACAATGTCTATATTGTATTTTATCATTGTTTCAAATCACAGCTGAAGTGGTAACTAAGTGCTATTTGATTTTATTGATATTTTTGATTTATAATTATTAAAGTGATAAAAATATAATGTACTTTCCAGCTCTTTATTTCATCTTGAAAAGGTTTAGTTTTTGAAATCAATTAATCTGGCTTAAGTTCATACAGGTTCTTAAAGCTATTTGATTTGCAGCTAGTTATTGAAATATTCTACGATTTAGCTTCCTAACTAAAAAATATCAGATTGATAGGGGCCAAGAGATGGTAGAGAGGTTAGAATTCCTGGGTTCAATCCATGGTACCACATGGCCTCCCAAACATCACCAGATATAGGCTTGGAGACCCCATAGCATCACCAGGTTTGGACCTGGATATTCCTGGCACCACAGGGTCTGAGAAACAGTTTCCTTGGATCCTAACCTTGAACTTATACTCTAAATGGCTGAGTATTGCCACACTCTGGGCACCACAAGATCCACCCCTACAAAATAAGGCAAGAATGTTTTCACTGCCTGATGAATAGTAGGCAAAGAAATGCATGTGGTTGGTGAAACACTATTTAACTATAAGAAGAGATGAACTCTTGCTCTTTTCTTTAGTATATATGGAAGGTATCCTATTGAGATAGGTCAGAGAAAGACAAATACTGTATAATATAACACATGCTGTATATAACTTTTAAAAAAAGCAAGGGATGAATAAATATACCTTTAGGGATGTCGTGAGCATCAAGACTTATGGGATCACACTCTCACCTCTTTTATTCAATATAGTACTGGAAGTACTTGCCATAGCAATCAGAGAAGAAAAGGACATCAAGGGCATCCAGATAGGCAAGGAAGAAGTCAAGCTATCATTATTTGCAGATGACATGATATTATACCTAGAGAGCCCTAAACATTCTACCAAAATACTCCTAGAAACAATAGACACATATAGTAGAGTGGCAGGATACAAAATCAACACCTCAAAGTTGGTGGCTTTCGTATATACAAATAACGAAAGAGAAGAAAGGGATATTAAGGAAACGATTCCATTCACAATTGTGCCACAGAAAATCAAATACCTAGGAATCAACTTAACCAAGTGTGTAAAGGACCTGTACAAAGAAAACTACAAGACACTGCTCCAAGAGATAAAAGAGGACACAAGGAAATGGAAACATATTCCCTGCTCATGGATGGGGAAAATCAACATGGTCAAAATGGTAATACTCCCTAGAGCTCTGTACAGATTCAGTGCATTCCCTATAAGGATACCCATGACATTCTTCAAAGAAATTGACCAAACACTCCTGAAATTTGTATGGAACAATAAACCCCCAAGGATAGCTAAGGCAATCCTCGGGAAAAAAGATGAGAGGCATCACCTTTCCCAACTTCAAACTATACTACAAGGCAGTAGTAATTAAAACAGCGTGGTATTGGAATAAAAACAGACCTGTGGACCTATGGTATAGAATTGAGTTTCCCTACACCCAGAGGCCCACGGACCCCGACAGCCAACCTGCAGCAGTTTTTTTTTTAATCCGGCCCAAGTATGCTAAACCGAGACTCTCAGACTGGGCAGAGCCTACTCTCCCCGCCGCTGCTCGGGGCGCCCGGATGGCAGGTCAGCCTGGCCTGCCACCCCGCCCCCCCCGGCCCCCCACGCCCCAGACCGACCAGCCCGACTCGACAGCCACCCTGCAGCAGTTTTTTTTTCAATCCAACCCAGGTATGCTGAACCAGAGACTCTCAGACATGGGGGCAGAGCTGCTACTTGCTCTCCCTGTGCCCAGCTGCTCGTGAGGCGCCTGGGAGGCATGGCGGGTTCTAGCCCTGGCCTGCTAACCCAGCTGAGCCTCACAACAAGCCAGCTCACCACCCTCCATCGCCCGAATCATCCACCACGAATTTCCACCAGATGCTAAACCAAGACTCTCAGACATGGGGCAGCGCTGCTACTTGTCTCCCTGTGCCGACTGCCCGGTCTTCACAACTCCACCCAGCAGACCAGACTATCACAGCTCAGCTCCGCTGCCGCTGGCAGCCGCGCGTTGTTTATCAATAAATGCTTTATTTAGAGGTGACTACAACAGTATGCCACACGCACGGCAAGCCTGGCAAGCTGCTCTTGTAGTATTTGATATGCCAAATACCAGTAACATTTATATTAGGTCATTCCCGTGACCTAATATAATTGTTTGAGGCTCTTTATGTTCCTGGAGCGGGCGGATGCCGTTGGGTTCTACTAGCATGAGACGGGACATATGGAGATATTACTGGTGCCCATTCTAGCAATAGATGATTAACGGGAAGATAGTGATAGTGATAGTGATCCTACACCCAACCTCAAACACATGATCATTTAATCTTTGATAAAGGTGCAAAGAGTCCAAAATGGAGTAAGGAAAGCTTCTTCAACAAGTGGTGTTGGGAAAACTGGGCAGCAACATGTAAAAAATGAATTTGGACCTGTGTCCAACACCATGCACAAAAATCAGATCAAAATGGATTAAAGATCTCAATATCAGACTTGAATCCATAAAGTACATTGAAGAAAATATAGGAAAAACCCTCCACGACATTGAAGCTAAAGGCATCTTCAAAGGTGAAACATCAATAACAAAGCAACTAGAAGAAAAGATAAACATGGGACTACATGAAACTAAAAAGCTTCTGTATCTCAAAAGAAACAGTGACTAAGATACAAAGACAGTCCACAGAATGGGAAAGAATATTCACCCAATACCCATCTGATAAGGGGTTAATATCTAGGATATATCAGGCACTGGTAGAATTTTACAAGAAGAAAACAAAAAACCCCATCATAAAATGGGGAGAAAAAAAAAATGCACAGAAACTTCAACAAGGAAGGAATTCGAATGGCCAAAAAACATATGAAAAAATGCTCATCATCACTAATCATCAGAGAGATGCAAATCAAAACAACAATGAGATATTATTTTACACCACAGAGATCAAGATATTCAAAAGAGCAAGAACAACAAGTGCTGGTATGGATGTGGGGGAAACAACTCGTCCATTGTTGGTGGGAATGCTGGCTGGTACAGCCTTTCTGGAAAACAATATGTACATTCCTCCATAGAATAGAAATTGAACTCCCATTTGACCCAGCCATACCACTCCTGGGAATCTACTCTGGGAAGCCAAAAATATGCAGCGGAAACACCGTCCCTACTTTTATGTTCATAGCATCATTATTCTATTCACAATAGCCAGAATCTGGAAGCAACCAGAGTGCCCGAAAATCGATGACTGGATAAAGAAGCTTTGGTACATCTACACAATGGAATACTATGCAGCTGTTAGGAAAAATGAAGTTGTGAAATGGATGGATATGGAGAAGATTATGTTGAGTGAAATTAGCCAGAAGGAGAGAGACGGATACAGAATGACTGCATTTATTTTCATGACATAAATATATATGTACATATTATGATACCAATATCCAAGGTCAAGTGAAACATGTATCAGGAGGTCTTGTCAAAGATGGAAATTTTATCACAAATATGTGGGAGTCAGAGGCTAGGTAAGACAGAAAATGGAACAGTGTGCTAACAATTGTCAAGAGTACTAATACCAACCTAGAACTGAGCATTAAATACAAGCGAAAATATACACATGACAACCCTTTAATCTATGTTCTGTAATCCATAGTCTGGAAGGGAAGGAAAAGAGAAAAAGAGAAAGGGAAAGAAATAAAGAATCTGCCATGCAGGTGGGCTGGGAGAGGGGGAGGGAGCCGGGGATGCTGTTGCTGGGAGATGGGCACTGGTGGAGGGATGGGTGCTGGAACACTGTATGACCAAAACCCAAATATGAACTTTTAATTGTATATCTTTGTAATTGTATATCTCACAGTGGTATAATAAAATACTTTAAAAAAAGACATTATGGGATCAGAGTAATAGTACAGAGGGTAGGGTATTTGCTTTGCACGTGGCTGACCCAGCTCTATCCCCAGCATCCCATATGGTCTACCTGTTTATCACTAGTAGTAATACCTGAGTGAACCAGAGTCAACCCCTAAGCATCATTGAGTGTTACTTCCCTCTAAAATCCCCACAAGCCCAAAATAAAACAGATCTTTAGACTCTATAAGAGAACTAAAGTTACCTTGGGGTGTGTGAACTGAAATTATCCAGTGGACTATTTTGGAAGGATATTGTAGACATTGGTGGTGAGCATATGTTTACACTGTATGCCTAGAACTATAACTGTTCGCATTCATTCTTGTAAACAAATGTTTTCTCAAAAATTAAAATACAAAAATGCCCCATGTGGATGGAATTAAGAGAATCTAAAAACTTAAGCTGTATTAGTAAAGAGTGTATTCATGCAAAGAATTTTAACTCATGCAACATATATAAGAATGTTTGTGTACTCCTTAACAAATTGGATGGGATTTTATTCATTTTTCAATTAATTTTGAATATAGATTTGTTGACATTCTTTTGTTTATTTTCTATTATGGCATTTCCCCATGTAATATAAATGTTAACAAAACATTAACATTTTATGTTACTGTTTCTTTTGGAAGTGCCTGGAAGTACTGAAAAGTAGTATGATAAGTTCAAATATGGCACAGAATATATATCTTTTATCTCTTTCCCCCTATGCTAAGTGGAAGGGAAAGAAAGAAATTGGGATAGCCCAGATAAAACATTATATATATACAAATATCCTAAAATTTTCCAAGATATTTCAGGAAATCCAAAGTATTTCTGTGTTATTTTGACAGACTACACCTTTTGTATAAGATAAGAATGTTAATTATTCATATTTAATAAGGCAATAGTACTAATGTAAGTCATACTGCATTGCTTAATAGTTTTGGTGTGTGTTTACTTTTGAGACAGAATTTACTATGTCATCATACTATATAATTCCCATCTGGAATGGTTGCTGAGCAACCACACACATATTGGTAGACATAGTAGGCGGTTCTTTGACTCATGATCCCATGTGACCATTCTTAATAATAAATTTACAGTTCGCCAATTCCTTTTCATTTCGTTTCTGAAGTCTAACATCAATGTTCTCAAACTGAATATACTCTCAAAATTTTAATGAGTTTCCACTTGTTTGTTTATTTTTATCATAAAAGTAATGTGATGCCAAAATCTAATTTTCTATTACTAGGTTATAACCATAATTTTGCTTAAATTCCTATCTATAATTAAAGTTTTTGGTAATGTAGAGCTGATATATCTCTTCTTGATTTAGAAAAGCAAATACTTTAAATGTCCCTAGTATATTAGTTTCTAAGTGACATACTTTTTGTTGTTATGATATTGACATAAGCAGTTGTATAGTGAACTAGAAAACAGCGTTTATTATTTTAAAGACTTTTTTATTATAGCCCCGTGAGATATACAATTGCAAAAATGTTCATGTTTGGGTTTCAGTCATATAGTGTTCCAGCAACCATCCTTCCACCAGTGCCCATTTCCCACCACCAATGTTCCTGATTCCCTCCCCACCCCCCAAACTGCATCTATGACAGGTACTTTTGCCTCTCCTCTCTCCCCTCCCCCTTCCTTCTCTTACAAATTGTATCTTGCAATACATACATTTTTTCCGAATCCTTTGTCAGATTCTGAAAAGAATTCAGCACTGTCGACCATATGAACACCGTAACCAAGCTCATTAAAGTTTGTAGGGAGTTCAAGATGCCGCTCTGTCTCATGTTCATTGATTTAAAGAAAGCCTTTGATTCTGTGGAGACTGATGTAGTCATCGAAGCCCTAACCAAACAGGGCGTTCAAAACCAATACATCAAAATCCTTCATGAGCTGTATTACAGATTCACCACCAGGATCTCACCATTCTGCAAGGAAGTGATCATCGATGTTAAAAGAGGGGTTCGGCAGGGTGATACCATTTCACCAAAACTCTTCAGCACCACCCTCGAGAACATCATGTGACAATTAGAGTGGGAAGGCATGGGAGTGAAGATAGACGGTCAGCAACTATTCCACCTCCGCTTCGCTGATGACATCATTATAATAACGCCAGACATTAGCCAGTGGCTCAAATGCTGGCTGACTTTGACTCGAGAATGTGGAAAGATAGGCCTACAGCTGAATCTCAACAAAACTATGTTCATGAAAAATGAACTAATTCCAGAAGCTCCATTTACTCTCAATGGAACAAACATCTCTAAATGCAGCAGTTATGTGTACCTAGGCCGAGAAGTGAACATGATAAACGACCTAAAACCTGAGCTGCACAGGAAGAAAAGAGCGGCATGGAATGCCTTCAAAAGCATCCAAGAAATAGCTAAAAGGACAAAGAACCTACGACTCCGGGCACATATCTTTGACTCCACCGTTCTCCCTGCATTAACATACGTCTCAGAGACCTGGGCCCTACGAAAGCAGGATGAGAATGATATTCAGGTCTCACAAAGAGGAATTGAAAGAGCTATGCTTGAAATAGCATGTTTCACTCAAGTGAAACAAGGAATCTGGAGCTCTGACCTCCGTTGCTTTTCCAGAGTCATGGGCGCTGTCTTGTTTGTCAAGGTATCGAAAATCAGATGGGTTGGACATGTAATGCGATTTGGAGACGACTCTGGACTAGAGCCGTTACTGACTGGATCCCACGGGATGTCAAAAGATCACATGGCCGCCCACCTACAAGATGATCAGACTTCCTTGTCAAGACCCTGAAGGAACGGTTTGAGGCTCTTCGTATTCCTGAAGCAATCAGATGCCATTGGGCTACACTGGCAAGTGATAGGGTCAAATGGAAATATTACTGGCACCCGCTCGAGCAAATCGATGAATAAAGGGATGTCAAGTTATCAAGAAATCAATACATACATTTAGAGGTTATCATGTATATCCTTTTGCCTAAATTCAATGCTTAGTTCTAGGCTGGCATTGAATTTCGAATAGTTATTAGCACACTGTTCCCTTCTCTATCTTACCTAAACTCTGACTCCCACATGCTTGCAGTAGATTTCACCCATTGAAAAGACTTCCTACTCTATGTTTTGCCTGGCCTTAGATCCTGGTATTATGCTATCTTTCTTTTAATATCCACAAATAAATGCAGTCATGCTTTATCTGTCGTTTTCTCTCTGGCTCATTTCACTCAGTATGATCCTCTCCATATCCATCCATTTATAGGAAAATTTCATTACTTCATTTTTCCTAGCAGCTGTATAGTATTCCATTGTATAGATGTACCACAGTTTATTTATTTAGTCATCTGTTCTCAGGCACTCTGGTTGTTTCCAGATTCTGGCTATTGTGAATAGTGCTGCTATGAACATAAAAGTGTAGATGGTGTTTCTCTGTGTGTTTTTGCCTCCAAGGGTATATTCTCAGGAGTGCTATGGCTGGTTCAAATGGGAGCTCAATTTCTAGTTTTCAGAGAAATGTCCATATTGTTTTCCCAAAAAGGCTTTATGAGTTGGCATTACTACTGTCAATGATGAGAGTCCCTTTCTCCTCATGTCCACACCAGCACTTGTTATTCTTGCTCTTTTGTATGTGTCAGTCTCTGTGGTGTGAGATGATACCTCATTGTTTTTTTGATTTGCATCTCTCTGATGATTAGTGATGAGTAGCATTTTTTCATATGCCTTTTGGCCATTCGAATTTCTTCTTTTTTGGAAATTTCTGTTCATTTCTTCTCCCCATTTTTGAATGAGATTATCTGTTTTCTTCATGTAAATTTCTCCCAGTGTCTAATATGTCTTGAATATTTACCCCTTATCAGATTGTTGTTGGGTGAATATTTTTTCTCACTCTATGGACTGTCTTTGTATCTTGGTCACTGTTTCTTTGAGGAACAGCATTCCTTTTAAAGTTTTATTCAAGTACTCTCATTCACTTATTTACCATCCCACAGGTTTAAGTGTCTACTATGTTAAAAAACGTTGGATCACTTTCTCTTGTATCAAGAAGAGCTAGAAACTTTACTAATTCTGCGACAAGAGATACTAAGCACAAATGAGGATCACTTAGCAAGCACTGTTGTTAGAGAAATCTTTCCTGAATGGCTGTGTACTAGTGAATGGGGAATTTGAAGAAGAAAATTTAGTAAAAGAAATCCAGGACAAAGAATAAAATTATATCAGATGGAAAGAGAATTCACACAGAGTTGGGAACATACAAGTACTTAGTATGAGTGGAGAAAGTTTAGAGCATTGAAAATCTTCAACATTATCGGTATTGGAAGGGGAGTTCTTAGGAATATTCACTAATAACTTTAATTTTCTATCCAAACAGGAGAGAGAATTTTATGTTCTCCTGTTTACCTTTACAGAATCCTAAGAACTAACAAAGAGACAATAGGGTGTTAGTCATATGTTCCAGGCTTTTCTATTTATAGTTCTTGTCTGTTGGATGTTTAAACATTTATTTTTTCATTAAGTTAGTAGGAAATACATAATCAAAAATTCATGTTCACAAATTTATCTAGTAGCAGTTGATTTCTCAGTTGTGCATCAGAGGCATTGGAAACATCCTGTGACTTGACTGTTCCCCTTATAAGACACAATGTATAGATAGGTAAACATATATGGTTTTTTTTTAGTGAAAATCACTGCCCTTAAAACATATCAATGGACCTCAAGAAGCGTAAAATTACCAGAAACAAATGTCTCTTCTTTGGGTTATCAATCTCTAATGTAAAGGCAACTGCAATAGATTAGTTCTAATGTATACTTTTCTGACTTGAGAGAAAATAACAGTCCTACTCAAATGAGCCCTATGCTTTTGATGGGAATATTACTGCAAAATTGAGAAAAGCAATGCTGTTCAGACTCTCTCTGCTTGCATAATGGTTTCCTCTACCATCTATTCATTCAGGTATGAGCATGAAAGAGAATCTTGCTTTTCTCATTGTGCACCTTGCCTATTTTTTCGCTAACAAGCACAAGAGAACTCTTTGAAAAACAAACCAACACACCATGTTTTTGCACAGTATATTATCTGGAACAATAATTTCTCCTTCATTTATCCCAAAGCCTCATCTAATACCCTTGAGTTAAGGAGCAGAAGTCAATTCACAGAGGGAGAAGCAGATGCTATTAAATGACTCATTCAGGATAGCACAAGTAGGACTAGAGCTGAAAATAGAGCAAATGCACTAGGATTGCTGACTGAAAAGCAATTATATTTGACCAGAAGTTGGTACTTTGGTTTCTATCTACAAATACTCCCAGAAGGTGAGATTTCTTTTGATTGAAGAAATCAAATGTCTTAAGAATAAAGGTTTTATTTTTAACAGTGTCTATCGATATTATATCACTTGCTTTAAACTGGGAAATATGATAAGTTATTTACATATTCCATATCAATTAACCCTAATAATTTATTATATGTGCTATCTACTTAATATTACTCTTATATTACAAATAGACTACTTGCAGCCTTAGAGAGGTTAAGAAGTTTTACTAAAGTCATAACTAATAAGTACTGGGACCAGGAGTACAGAGACAGGTTTATCTTTTTATCAACTTTTCCTCTGATTTCTGACAAATAGTAAAGGTCAAATATATTTAATACATATCTATCACCTAAAATCATTTACAATAATTTATACACAACAAAATTGCCTATGTTATTTCCACAGTCAAAAATGTGCAATATGTATAGAATCCATGTCTCATTTAAGTATATTCTGACAATATAATTTTAAGAAAATTATTATTTTGGGGAGACACACACAGTGGTGCTTATGGCTTACTCCTGGTTCTGTGCTCAGTGATCACTCGTGATGGGTTCAATGGACCATTTGCTGTGCTGGTGTTCTCAGGGTCTGGTGTGCAAGGCAAGTGTCTCACCCATTGACTTTTCCAAATCTTGCATAAAACCTAAAAGTACCAATCTACAACATTCAAAATTATTTGAAAAAAAACTCTTCTTTTGTTAAAACGTCTACCAAAGTTTTTTTCTTTTTTCTTTTTGGGTCCCCCGGCGATATTCAGGGGTTACTACTGGCTCCGTGCTCAGGAATTACTCCTGGTGGTGCTCGGGGACCATATGGGATGCTGGGGATAGAACCTGGGCCGGCATGGGCCTGCCATGTGCAAGGCAAACGCCCTACCGCTGGGCTATCGCTCCGGCCCCACCAAAGTTTTTTTTTATAATTACTGATGAACCATATTTAATGTCTATATATTTTTAATGAAGCATACTTATAATAATAACACATCACAGCAAAATGCTGCTGCTTGTAATTTTCCAGTAAAAGACATTTTAAAAACTTCAAATTGACTAAAAATAGGAAACCAGATTAAGAAACCCATACTGGGACAGATAATTGCTACCTTTCTCTGACAGAACAAATGGGAAGGTGGCCCATAACACTCCATGGGCAACACAATCTCCATGACTATGCTCAACATCCTAGATCCTGGCTTCCTTCCTGTCACATGGTAAA
This sequence comes from Cryptotis parvus, assembly GCA_021461705.1. Classification (NCBI taxonomy): domain Eukaryota; kingdom Metazoa; phylum Chordata; class Mammalia; order Eulipotyphla; family Soricidae; genus Cryptotis; species Cryptotis parvus. The sequence goes on from JAJIBD010005278.1 coordinate 109,046, forward strand.
TTAACCTTATTATCTTTGAAAATTCAAATAATTCTGAATTCTGAACACATATTACTATAAAGACTTTCAATAAGAAATCGTAAATCTGTAATTTTTGTTGAGTATTCAAGGGTTTGAAGTAAGCTATGTTACTTGTTAAGTACACAGTATGTACTTGGAAAAATGTAGCACATATTATAAAAGTAAAATTCATATATTTGTCTTAACATACAACAAAGACCCCAATAAGGGATTATGAGGGTACAAGGAACTAGAGTGAATAGCAGCTTAAAATAAACTTTAATTTATAAGTTACTCTTATGTCGGGTGCTCTGCCGGGGTCCCCGACAGTGCCGGGAAGCGAAGTTCCCTTCTACCTCCGAAGCCAGCGAGGAATGGATGAACACTCAGGAATCCGATGCAGTTTTAAAGGCTTTACTTATCACAGGTTCAGGCATACAAATCAGCAAAAGAAAAACCCGATGCTTAGGATTCCAGGCTAGAACCCCAGCCACGTGTAGGCCAAGATGGCGACCACCACGTGTAAAAACTTCCAAGGGGAATAAACGCTCACAAGGCGAGATCCCACAGGGAAGAAGACCGGGCGGCGGGAACCGGCTAGTTTATACCCATGCAACTCAGACCTTCCTCCCATTGTTATGGAAAGCAGGGAGTGTTAAATGTCCTTAGATAATCCCTCCCTGCACCTCACCTAGGCCCTTTAGTGTGCTAATGCAGCGGCCCTTAAAGGAGTCCTGCAACACTCTTAGTTCACTTATGCCTGTGTTATGCTTCAGTCAGCTTCTTGTCTTCACTAATATACACTGGAAACGTAAGAATTTTATGTCCAGGCTTTATTTGATACCTGCTTTCCTCTTAAGAAACAATTTGTCCAGTAAGAATGCTTTGAATTCTCTATAGGGAAATTACCCTATTGAAACAGGGACTTGCCTTAGCATAACTTAGTATTTTGAAGTAGAAATTTAAGTATTGAAGCTTACTTGAAAGAAATTATACGTAATAGTATCAAGCTCAACATCACTAATATGAAACATGGTGTTCTCCAGTGGGTGATAGAGTAGAGACAAGACCATTATGTCTCTTGGAATAATTGCAGCAACTATGCATTATGTATCATGAGGCTATAAAAATAAAAACTCATTGTTTAAGTTAAAGTAAAATATTAAAACAACTTTTGCATAAAGAACCCCAGCAGTGTATAGAAAATGTGTCCAAGAAATGACCTGACATTTCTTCCTATGAAAATAGCTGGAATTAAATAGATGGAACAAACTTACTTTGCTCTCAGAAGATAATTGCTTTAACAACCCCCTCAAGTATTTCTGAATATTATCTTTTAAGTAGTTTTAAATTTCAAATTGGAGGTTTCTTCCTGGCAGTGAAACAGCTGTAACACCTAGACCAACTACCGTTTTTTGGTATCCAGCACTATATTAGAAACTGGGGCAAGACATCTGCCAAAGATGAAAGCTTATCAACAGTACATTTTCCACCTCCAAGGAAAACTCAAACTCAATTATTACCGAGGCAGTGTTTCCCTCACATAAAATCTACACTTGGTCTGTTTGCCAACCTTACAGAAATAATTCAATTTCCAGAGACTGTAGAAGAGTAGATTCTGTGAACACCTTCATAATCAAGATACTTGTTACTTGAACCAGACCATTAAAGTCAGAACTCAAAAACATAAAGTTTAGAGGAAAAAATAGATCACTAATTCTTACTGTGTTCTATCAACTAAAAGAAAAAGAAAAGAATATTTTCTATTAGTGCATCCAAGCATAGCAACAACTTTTCTGTTCTAATTTTAGTCCTATGGAAATGTATAAAAACATTATTTTTTAAAAATTAAACCAAAAGGATGAATTTCAAAATTAAATTAATAAAACAAAGCTATATTGTGGTGGAGAGGGAATGCAGTGGATAAAGCACTTGTCTTGCATGCAGCCAACCCAGATTTGATTCCTGTCACCATATATAGTCCCAGGAAGACTGTCAGAAGTGATCACTGAACACAAAGCTAAGATTAAGTTCTGAGCATAGCCACATGGTGCAGAAAACTAAAAAACAAACAAACCAAGCTAAAAAGACAAAACAACCCCCAAAGTACTAAAATTGGTTTTACATGAGGGGACTAAAGTAGAGATTCTTGAGAGATAAGTTTTGTTTTCTAGTTTCTACATAACATCTTGGATTATTATTTTCCTTAGGAATGACATTGTAATAACCCCAGTTAATATTGCTGACGTTCTTCTCTTATAACCTATGACATCTGCTTTGGACAAAATTGTGCTGCCATGCTATTTCCCTTCAACTAATATAATGATAGTATTTTACCTTTTTAAGATAATTAGATTTGATGAAGTTATGAGAACGCATACCTCTCGATAGTTAGAATTAGTACTTTTATAAGAAGAGTTACCAAAGGGAATTTTCTTTCTTTGCTTACTATTGAAGATACAGTAAGAAGTTTTCATGAGCAGAAGAGAATTCTACTGGAAACCGAATGTTGTTGCACTTTTTTTTTATCTTGGACTTTTAGGCTCTAGATATGATAAATAGATATCTCTTGTCTAGACCGTCCAAATTATGCTATATTGTATGGTAGCCTGAGAAGGGAAAAACAATTAAATCTATATCAAATCTGAATTTAGTCAGTTTGCATAGACAACCATGAGGTCTATTACATAGTATTATTTAAAAGTTTTAGGATATATAATGTTGAATATGAACCATAAATTTGGAGAACATAAAGAAATGACAATACCATGTTAAATCAAACTAGTTTTATTGTTTTTATGAAACTCTAGATTGGCAAATCCTTATTTAAAAAATGCTCACACACATAGTGTTATCATAAATCGGTAATATTGGTAAAACAAATACATTTGTGCTAAGGACAAGGATAAAGAAAAAATTAAATTATAAAAATCATGGAATGTAAGAATGAAATAAAATTTGTATTTCTCTACCTTTTAACCTACAGTTGGAATATAGGTTCCAAAGAAGACATGTGACTATTTTATTTGACTCAGGATTAAACTTGTAAAATGAAACTTCCTCATTCTAGCTTTACAGTATCAATGGATTGATTTTTTTATATACTGGGAATCAACAATATTTAATCTGAAGAACACATTCAAATCAACATGATAACATATTAATCTTCTCTAGCCTTTTATTTTGTTAGTGAAGTAATTCCTGAAATTGAGGATGTTACCTTCTTGTTTCTCTGATCCATTTAAGAGCTATATAATTCCCTCTGGCTTCTCCAAAGAGTTTGATCTTGTTGGTTTTAGCAATAAGATCATGAATGTCTTCTTTCTATGTTTCTTTTCCTCCTTTTAGGAATCTTTTGCTTTTCAGTGAAATTAACTGTAGCAGACCTTCTCTACCTCCATTCTAGATAAGTATATAGACTAAGAAAGAGCTGACTTTGCCAAATCTGGCGTATGCATGTGTTTTGTATCACTGTCTGTCTTCCTATTCATCATCGATTTGCTCAAGCGGGCACCAGTAACATCTCCATATGTCCTGTCTCATGCAAGTAGAGCCCAAGGGCACCTGCTTGCTCCAGGAACATAAAGAGCCTCAAACCATTCAATCAGGTCATGGGAATGAGGTCCATAATTGTTACTGGTATTTGGAATATTAAATACAACATGGGTAGCTTGCCAGGCTCTGCTGTGCGGGTAGCATACTCTTGTAGCCATCTCTAAATCCAGCATTTATTGATGAACCTTGTGGCTGCTTGCAGCCCGTGCAAGCCGGATTGTGATAGGCTGGTCTGCTGGGTGGAGTTCTGATGAGGGGAAGTCCAGATGTGGAAAATGGAGGCCCTCATGGAGTTGGGGGTCATCTGGCCTGTTGCGAGGCTCTGCTGGGGTGGCGGGCCATGGCTAGAACCCGCCATCCCTCCTGGGCACCTCGTGAGCCGCTGGGCACAGGGAGAGCCAGTAGCAGCTCTGCCTATGTCTGTGAGTCTCTTGGGATACTTCTCGCTTCTCAGCCTTTTGGTTAAGATCAAGTGAATACACTTTTGGGGGAGGAGTTTTTATTTTAAACTGATGTTGACGTTGGCCATTACTCATTGTGTTTTGTAGGTAACATTCTGTTAGAATACATGAACCTTTGTTTGTATGTTGTCTATATCCATTCTAGCACTACAATGAGGGAAGCAGTTGTAACAGGGACCCAGATCAGCTGCATACAAGGCCCTACTTGCTGTACTCTTTCTTGCCAGCCCTTATAATATTGGTAATAATAGTTTTTCCTGCACATAATTCTAAAACTACACCCATAACCAGTGTACCCCAAGCACCTCAACACGGTTTTGATCCACCTCTTCCCCATCAACTTGCTTCTGTGGATTAGATCCCCCATTAGGTTGCTTTTGGGCATTTATTGCAACCTTGCTGTATATCTTTTAAGTCCCACATATGAGAAAGATCATTTTGTATGTATCCCTTTCCTTCTGACTGACTTCACTCAGCATACTCCCTAATTTCATTCATGTTCTCCAAATTGCATGCATTTGTTCTTACCTGGAGCTGCATAGTATTCCACTGTGTGTATGTGTATATATATATATATATATATATATATATATATTCAAATGGATTTTTAATTGTGTCCCATCTTATGATGTATCCTAGAAAATGTCTCATGTGTCACAGAGAGAATGTGTATTTAATTTCATTTTTGGGGGCATGGGGATCCTAAATCTGAATTATTTTTATAATTGTTTATAATTTAAAAATTATTTTATAGCACTTATTATAATTTATCTATTGATCTGGTTATTTAAGTTCCTGATTAATCTGTCCAATGATAAGAATGATGTATTAAAGTCTCTCACCACTATTATCCTGTCATCAGTATATTTCCTCACATCTCTTACCAGTTGCCTTGTTGCCTCTTCATATGCTGCATTTATGTTTATGAAAGTTAAGTCCTGATGATATACAGTTCCCCTAACCAGCATATAATGTGCTTTTATATCTTTTACTATCTTCTTTAGTTTGCATGCTATTTGGTTTAAAGCAAAAAAAATCTCTCTTTTTTAAAATCTTCTATCAGCCGTTATAACTGTCTTTTTAACCAGTTATGGTTAACTGTCAGTCAACCAGTGGACTCTGGGTCTGTGTTTATTATGGGAGTTTAAGTGTATCTCCTATAAGCAACAGAAGATTAAGTTTTGTTTCCTGGTCTATTTTGCTACTCTGTATTTTATGGGGGTAAGTAAAGTTCATTGGCATTTAGGAAACACTGATATGAAGGTATTTAATCTCCATTTCTATATGTGATATGGAATGGTTTGAGGCTCTTTATGTTCTTGGAGCAAGCAGTGCCCTGGGACTCTACTTGCATGAGACAGGACATATGGAGATGTTACTGTTCCACGCCCGCGAGCAAATCGATGATGAGCGGAAGACAGTGATACTCAGTGTACTCAGTATGTGATGCCACCATTTTTTATGTTATTCTTCAGTGTTCTTTCCAGGCCTGGGTTAGATTTCAAAGGTACCTGCAAATGCTGTTTATTTCAAAATAGTTTTGCTTCTTCTATTCTTAGTGACAATCTTGCTGTGTTGAGGATTATTGGTTGGAAGTTATTTTCATTCAATATGTTTTACATTACTATTCCATTCTTTAATTTTTTTTGGGGGAAGGAGGAATCCAGCGGATCTCAGGGGTTACTCCTGACTCTGCACTCAGGGATCATTTTTGGCAGGCTCAGGGGCAATATGGAATGCTGGGGATTAAACCCAGGTTGGCTGCATGCAAAGCAAGTGCCCTATCTACTACTATACTATCACTCTGGCCCTGGTTCCATTCTTTTCTTGCTTCTAGAATTTCTTTAGAGAATTCTGTGTATGTGAAATGCTGTCCCTTATAAATGAGATTTTTGCTATTATAAGGATTCCTTGTCTTCTTTGAATCTTGACATTTTTAAATTAATATTTTATTATACCACCATGAGATATACAAATACAACGTTGTTCATGTTTGGAGGTTTCGGTCACATAGTGTTCCAGCACCCGCCCTCCACCAGTTCCCATTTCCCACGACCGATGTGCCCCATTCTCTCCCCTCTCCCATAGCCTGCCTTCATGGCAGGTTCTTTATTTATTTTCTCTCTCTCCCTGTCTCTCTTTTCCTTCTCTTACATATTGTAATCATTTGAGATGATTACAAGAGTATGCTACCTGCATGGCAGAGCCTGGCTAGCTACCCATGTCGTATTTGATATGCCAGATACCAGTAACAATTACCTCATTCCCATGACCTGATGGAATGGTTTGAGGCTCTTTATGTTCCTGGAGAAAGCAGGTGCCCTTGGGCTTTACTTACATGAGACAGGTCATATGGAGATGTTACTGGTGCCTGCTCGAAGCAAATCGATGATGAACGGGAAGAGAGTGATACTTAATGCTCAGTTCTAGGTTGGCATTAGCCCTTTCAACTTTTATTCGCACATGATCCCTTCTCTGTCTTACCTAACCTCTGACTCCCACACGTTTGTGGTAATTTCCACTTTTGGGTAAGACATCCTGATCCACATTTCACCTGACATTGGATTTTGGTATCATAATATGTATATATGTATTTATGTCGTGCAAATAAATGCAGTCATTCTATATCTCTCTCTTTCCTTCTGACTAATTTCACTCAACATTATCCTTTCCATGTCCATCCATTTATAGGCAAATTTCATAACTTCATTTTTCCTAACAGCTGCATAGTATTCCATTGTGTAGATATACCAAAGTTTCTTTTGGATCTTGATATTTTGATGACAAAGATTCTTGGTGTAATTTGGGGTTACTCTAGTTGATACCTTTGATCTTCTTGTGTCTGTGCTCCCATCTTGTTCTCTATATTGGAGAAATTCTCTTCAATTATCACTTTAACTAGGCTTTTTCCTTCCCTCTGCTTCTTTATTCTCTGTCTGGGATGCCTATAAGTCTAAAATCATGGTAATATTCAGTATCTTTTAAGAAATTTCAGGATCTGTAGAAATGGGCCTGTGGGTGATTCAACATGACAGCAGAGATGTGGGTGTGGCTGCCTGGCGCTTTTAGTAAAGGGTAGGGGTTTGGACAGGTTGTCTTCCCCCCATTCTGAGAAGATCGCAGAATTCTGAAAAACCGGTGTACTTGGAATTTTCGTGGTTTGGTGCCTCTGCAGAGATTAATTGTGAGGTGGTGGAGTTGGGTTATTGGTGTAGTAGCAGCTGTGAGATATGAGAGTGTCTGCTATGTTTTGGGGGACAGGGACTTGCCTGTCCTGTGCTGAGTGGACCCCAGAGTTTTCAGCCAGGAGACCAGTATATCCATGAATTTTAGCAGCTTGGCTTAAGATTATTATGACTGAAATATATAATTTGGGAAAAAATTGATTCTGATATTTTCCTCACTGTTTTATCAATACATTGTTTAGATGCTCTGTTATTAATGTTCAGGACAGAATCGGTCTTACATCTAGCAATGTTTAGCAGCTTTCAGAAAACTCTGAAATATCTTTAATGCTATTTGTATTTTATTGTTTTTTCTTATTTTAAACCCAACTGCTTAATATCTGAACCATTAACTTTTAAGTGTTGTTTTCAGCTCTTTTTTTACAGAACCCATTCAGTTTAACCAGCAAACCAGCAAATTAAAAAATTATTTTCTCATTTTATTTAAACACTGTGGTTATAAAATTTTTCATGATGATTTATTACAGGCATTCAATATCCCAACACCAATCCACCATCACTGTCACTTCCCTCTGCCACTGTCCAGTTTTCCCAACCATCCTTCTAGCCTGCATCTTAGCAGGACCACAATAACTTATTATAACATAGCTTGTTACCACTAAATGGCTAATGGGATGATCAAAATATGTTCCAGTAGAAAATTTTGTGAAAACTCTTGTAACTTTCTATAGGACCTTAAGTCCTTGTCTTAGGGTTTACTAAGCTGTTGTTGCAAATTAAGCTTCTGTTAAAACTATTGTTATTTGAGAATAGTAAGTTTATACCTTACATTCTCCTCCAATCTGGTGTGTTCTTACTAGGACTTTAGTATTACAGAGTTTGAAGATTTATGCGATGTACTCCACAAAACCCAGAATATTTAACTGGGCAGTCAGGCCAGAGGCACGGTGGCAGCTGTTGTGGTGTGAATGCCACTGACAGGGCTTTGGTATGGTGGGAACATGACCCACTCCTGTGATTTCCCTGAAGGTCTCAACTGGGACTGGATATCTGAAATTTTTGAAGCTAGTTGATCTCTTACAAGATTTATTTATGAGTCTTTGAAATAGAGCCTGTAGATGAGCTTACATGGCTGGCAGTGATAATGGAAGATGAGTGTGACTATTGGGCTTCGTAAGTACAAGGAGGTGGGGGAAGGCACCCATCATGATTTGGAGAAGGTCTGGAGTTTTCAGTAAAAAAAAAGTGTACCTGAAATTTTGGGCTAGTTTGAATTTTGTGGAGCTCAGTCATGAGGTAGTGGGGCCTGGCAAAAGGAAAATTGTATTTCTGGTGATTATTTTCTGTATGATTTCTGTAAATCTGTTGTGAACTGGAACTATTTGTGCCCAGTTTTGACATCTATTTTACTGTTTTGTTGAAACTTAGTCAAATCTATTTTCTTTGGCTCTATATTGACAACCTTCAACATACAGTTTAACCAACTAGGAGAATGAATGACACATAAGAAATGAAACAGGATGCTGTGGTATAGACAGACTTTAAAGCCAAACAAATTGTGAGGCTGTAACTATCATACAGCAGGGAAGCTTCTTGCCCTGCACCCAGCCTATCCACTTTCTATCCCAGACACCACATATGATCCCCTAATCATCACTAGGAATGATCCTTGATTTCAAAACCAGGATGAGCTTTAAATATTATTAGGTGTAGCCCAAAAATTAGTTAAAGAAAAAAATCAAATTGCTGCATATGTTGGAGGAAATTAATGAGTCTCCCAATGCCTCTATTTCTTATTTATGAAACTAGAATTATAATATTTACCTATTGGTGGCACAAAGGATGATATGCAATCATGTAAATAAAATTCCTCCATATTAGCTTTTTTCTCCTTTTTGGAATACCTGGCAGGGCCAGGGTTTACGTTTTTTTTTTTTAAGTTCATCTGATTTTTATTTGTCCACTTTCTGGGAATTATTAAGAAGAATATTGTGGCTTGCTTTATAATTCAGAAGTCCATTTCTGTTTCTAAAAATGGCAATTTCCAAACATTTGGTGGTTGTTACCAGAAACTAGAGTCTACGGGATTCATTGTTTGCATATTCTTTTTTAAAATTTTTTTTTATTATACCACCGTGAAACACACAATTACAAAGGTGTTCATAATTGGTTCTTGGTAATACAGTATTCCAGCACCCATCCCTCCACCAGTGCCCCATTTCCACCACCAATGTACCCCCCCCCCCACCCCCCCCCCCAGGCCGCCTTAAGAGCAGGTACCCCAGTTTCCTTTCTTTCTCTCTCTCTATCTCTCTCTCTGTCTCTGCATCTCTCTCCCTCTTATTTTACACATTGTGGCTAGCCCTGCAGATATTTAGAGTTTATCACTTAAGTCTCTTTGTGTATATTCAGTGGTGAGTTTTAATCTGCCATTACCACATTTCCCATATTTAGTAAAACACTGGTATCTATTTATATCCTATTAATGAATGCAGTCATTCTATATCTGTCCTTTTCCTTCTGACTAATTTCACTCAGCATGATAGACTCCATGTCCATCCATTTGCAGGTAAATTTCATAATTTCATCTTTTCTGACAGCCACATAGTATTCCATAGTGTAGATGAACCACAGTTTCTTTAGCCAGTCCTCTGTTCTCGGGCATTTAGGTTGTTTCCAGATTCTAGCTATAGTGAATAGCGCAGAGATGAATAAAGAAGTACAGATAGTGTTTCTGCTATGTGTTTTTCGGTCTCTAGGGTATATTCCCAGGAGTGCTATTGCTGGATCAAATGGGAGCTCAATATCTAGCTTTCGGAGGAATGCCCATATTGTTTTCCAAAAGGGCTGGACCAGTCGGCACTCCCACCAGCAGTGGATGAGAGTCCCTTTTTTCCCCACATCCACGCCAGCACCGGTTGTTCTTGCTGTTTTGGATGTGTGCCAGTCTCTGGGGTGAGATGGTATCTCATTGTTGTTTTGATTTGCATCTCCCTGATGATTAAAGATGAAGAGCACTTTTTCATATGCCTTTTGGCCATTCAATTTCTTCTTTTTTGGAAGCTTCTGTTCATTTCTTCTCCCCCATTTTTTGTTGGGGTTGGCTGTTTTCTTCTTGTGGAGTGCTACCAGTGCCTGATATATCCTGGATATTAACCCCTTGTCAGATGGGTATTGGGTGAATATCCTTTCCCACTCTGTGGATTGTCTTTGTATCTTGGTCACCGTTTCTTTTGAGGTGCAGAAGCTTTTCAATTTTATATAATCCCATTTGTTTATCATTGCTTCCATTTGCTTGGTCAGTGGTGTGTCGTCTTTAAAGATACTTTTCGTTTCGATGTCGTAGAGTGTTTCTCCTATGTTTTCTTCGATGTACCTTATAGATTCATGTCTGATATCGAGATCTAGAATCCATTTTGATCTGACTTTTGTGCATGGCGTTAGAAGGAGGTCTAAGTTCATTTTTTACAAGTAGCTGCCCAGTTTTCCCAGCACCATTTGTTGAAGAGGCTTTCTTTGTTCCACTTAATATTTTTTGCTCCTTTATCGAAGATTAAGTGGTTGTATATTTGTGAGTGCGTTTCAGGATACTCAGTTCTATTCCATAGGTCTACGGGTCTGTCTCTATACCAATACCACACTGTCTTAATTACAACTGCTCTGTAGTAGAGCTTGAGGTTGGGGAAAGTGATACCTCCCATCTTCTTTTCCCAAGGATTGCTTTAGCTATTCGTGGGGTTTTATTATTCCATACAAATTTCAGGAGTGTTTGTTCAATTTCTTTGAAGAACATCATGGGTATCTTTATAAGGACCGCATTGAATCTGTATAAAGCTCTAGGGAGTATTACCATTTTGATAATGTTAATCCTTCCAATCCATGAGCAGGGAATGTGTCTCCATTTCCTCAGGTCTTCTTTTATTTCCTGAAGTAACGTTTTGTAGTTTTCTTTGTAGAGATCCTTTACATTCTTTGTCAAACTGATTCCTAGGTATTTGATTTTCTGCGGTGCAATTGTGAATGGGATAGTTTCTTTAATGTCAGGGTTTACGTTTTACTCAGTACTCAGATGACTCTTAGTGGTATTTGATGCACAGGTCACAGTATTATGACCTTATATCTCCTAGTCCTCTGTAATATTTGGCAGGGCTGGGGAGGGTAGAGGGATTCCCAAGTAGTGCCCATTCTTAATCCTTGGTCTATGGGTCAGATGTTTCAGTGCTCAGGCCCTCCAATGCAGTGTCACTAAGGCTCAGTAAGACTCAGACACCATAGTATCATAACACTGTGGTGCTATAAGGGTGGAGTGATACAGAAATAAAACTCCGAGGTCTTTAGCCTGCCAGGCATGCATTCCAGCCCATTAAGCAGTTTTTCAAGGTTTGTTTAATTAACTTAATGACATTTAGAATATAAAAACTTGTCCCTAGTTGGATATAGAAATTTAATGTGAAATAGTGCTGGTGAAAGTTGGATTTTTTAGCTTGGGTTTTAATATACCTATCATTAAACTTTTTGTTAATGTTGCAGAAATTTAATTTTCCATTCATTAGTAAATGTGTTCAATCACTCATGAAGTACAAGTTAACTGATACTGTGATTCAGAGCACATCCTATACAAATGTCATTTAGGGATATTTTTCACATATGAACACTGAGCTAAATAATTGAGACAGTATATTTGTTCTTGAAAAATTACCAAATGGTATGGCTTACAATCTTAATATTCCAGATTATTTTTTTTGCTACAGATATCCCAGAAAAATTTTCTGTTATCACTGGGACATACATAGACCTCATGCATTGGTTCTGGAGAAGTTATGGCACGTAGGGAGACTTACCTTGGATATGGAGCACTGAGTCAGGAGAAATCCCTGAGCACTACCAAGTGTGAACCAAAATAAACAAAATCAAAACCAAAAGTGTCTGGAGTACTTGTAATTTGATTTAATTTGAGCTAATTTATCTGTGACTTCCTTAGGTGTACTTGAACTTCATTATTTTATTATCTTCATCAGAGTTGCTTCTCTCTTTTTATATAAAAATTATTTATTATGCGCCATCCCTGAGTGTGTGGGAAGGTATGAGAGTGAAAATAATCTCCATTGGCACTGGTTTAATTTTGGTTGCAACCATTTTCATTGCTATCTCAATAATGCAGAATTTGTGCTTATTTAGTTATGATTTTTCCCCCAACAAAAACTTTCCCCAATTTCAGGTTATCAATTATTTGCCTGACATTTTTTCCATTTGCTCCAATTGGCTCCTAGATGGATTAAAAAATTAGACTCAAAAAATTAAAAATATTTTTATATAATTTAATAGTGATAGCATTGTGATACAGCATAAAGATTTACAAATAGTATAATTGCACATTTGAATGTCTCAATTATTCTGTAATGGTTTACCTTAGGTGCTGAAGTAGATCTATCTATATTGTTGTGACTGTGGCTCCATTTGACCAAACATTCCATCTCTAACCATACTACTATGTGTTGGGTTACACGCCCTACTGAACCTTAGGCTCTGTATACACTTAGCTTATGGAAAGAGCTATTCCCTGCCTGTAGGGAATCTCTGGCTCAGACACAGTGGGAGTTTGGGCAAAATTGGATTGATTTCCCATAATTTTATCACTATCACTATCACTATCTTCCCATTGATCATGTATTTGCTAGAGCGGGCACCAATAATATCTCCATATGTCCACATGCTAGTAGACCCAAAGGCATCCGCTTGCTCCAGGATCATAAAGAGCCTCAAACCATTATATTAGGTCATGGGAATGATCTAATATAAATGTTACTGGTATTTGGCATATCAAATACTGACATGAACAGCTTGCCAGGCTTGCCGTGCGGGTGGCATACTCTTGTAGTCACCTCTAAATAAAACAATTATTGATGAACCGTGGGGCCGCTAGTGACGCGCGGCGGACTGTGATAGTCTGGTCTGCTGGGTGGAGTTGTGACGAGAGGAAGTCCCGGATGTGGAAAATGGCGGGCCCCATGGAGTAGGGGGGGGGGTCGCCTGGCTTGTTGTGAGGCTCTGCTGGGGTGGCAGGCCAAGGCTAGAACCCGCCATGCCTCCCGGGCACCTCAAGAGCGGCTGGGCACAGGGAGAGCAAGTAGCAGCTCTGCTCCATGTCTGAGAGTCTCTGGTTCAGCACACTTGGGCGGAATTGAAAAAACTGCTGCAGGGTGGGTGTGGATGATCCGGGCTGTGATAGACTGGTCTGCTGGGTGGAGTTGTGATGAGAAAGAAGTCCACCCGGCAGCCGTTTTCCACATCATAATTTTATATGGCATAAATATTTTATCATGAATATTATGAATTTGCTCATCCCAGTTCTATACTCTTCCTTCTCTCATGGTTTCCTGTGGGACATACATGTAGATATTCCAAGAGTACTTAGCCATGTTGAATCAACCATAAACCATATATAATCATTCTCCTAGTCGAAAAAGACATGCCAGTGTGCCTCGGGCAAATTGATGTGTCTCTGATTCTTTTTTTTTTGCTTTTTGTGTCACAACCAGCAGCTAGTGCTCAAGGGTTACTCCTGGATATCTGCTCAGGAATTACTCCTGGCACTGCATATGGGACCATAATGGAAGCTGGGAATCCAACCCAGGTCAGCCGCATGCAAAGGCAAACACCCTACCACTGTACTATGGCCCCAGACCCTTGTGTCTCTGATTCTAAAGGTAATGCCAAAGTGAATTATTCTGATGTTTTTTGGACCTTAGTGGAATTTAGAATCTGAAATCAGCTGGCTATGTATTCACACTAAAAGTATTAATGCCATTTTCTGCAAGGTACATTCTGAACTGATTTCTGGTTCTGAGATACAACCCCCTCCCAACTCTGCTAGGTAGATTTTACCCAAGGAAGTCAGCTCTGGCATTTGTAAGGCTTGGGCTATAGGGGCCACCTGAAAAAACTGCATTTTAATCAGGTTATTATCTGTCTTCATCTCTGGATCGCTCAGCCCATGATGGGCTGGGCTGGAAGGTTTGGCAGGCTTCTATCTACAAAATAAGCTAGGAGTAAGGAGATTAGGCTTTTTGGACATTTTGGCTCCTCTTTGCTCTCCTCTCTGCCTCTCCATTCTTTTCCCTGTTAGACCTTAGCATGTGGTAGCAGTAGGGTTCTAAACTGACACGTGGCCAGGGCCCAGCTAGGAAACTAAGTCAGGGTTTTTCCTGTTGTTGGACTGTGTACCAGAACCTGTGAGAGTAAAGTCTTTTAAAACTGTGCTGGATTCCTGAGTTTTCATCAATTCCGCTTGCTTCAGAGGGGTAGAAGGGAACTCGTTCCCTGATATTGTTGGGGACCACAGTAGTACCCCGACAGCCATGCCTATAGAAGATATGCTCCATGTAGTCCTGACCTAAAAGGTACTCTTTTTTCAAAGAGAGCTTCAAAGGAAATCTACATTTTCCATGCTACTCCATGGGTAGAGATACAGTGTTTTTTTTTTTTTCGGTTGGTGAACCATCAGGGTCACACACAGCCAAGAATCGACACACTTAAAATTAGTCATAAAAGACAAGATGACAGTCTTTCGTAAAACTGAAAGGAAAATATTAATTTTCAGAACAAAAAATTTCTGGCCCCAAACTAATGTCAAGTTCCATTTGAGCAGAAACTGAAA
>JAJIBD010005279.1:0-57500 GCA_021461705.1 Cryptotis parvus
CCTATAAGGATTCCATTACATTCTTTAAAGAAATTGACCAAACACTTCTGAAATTCATATGGAATAATAAGCCCCCACGGATAGCTAAAAGCAATCCTTGGGGAAGAAGAAGATGGGAGGCATCACCTTTCCCAACCTCAAACTGTACTACAAAGCAGCAGTAATTAAAACAGCGTGGTACTGGAATAAAAACAGACCGGTGGACCTATGGAATAGAGTTGAGTATCCTGACACCCACCCTCAAAGACATGATCAGTTAATCTTTGATAAAGGTGCAAAGAGTCCAAACTGGAGTAAGTAAAGCCTCTTCAACAAGTGGTGCTGGGAAAACTGGACAGCTACATGTAAAAAAATGAATTTGGACCTGTGTCTAACACCTTGCACAAAAATCAGTTCAAAATGGATTAAAGATCTCAATATCAGACCTGAATCCATAAAGTATGTTGAAGAAAATATAGGAAAAACCCTCCACGACATCGATGCTAAAGACATCTTCAAAGGTGAAGCACCATTAACAAAGCAACTAGAAGAAAATATAAATATATGGGACTACATGAAACTGAAGAGCTTCTGCACCTCGAAAGAAACAGTGACCAAGATAGAAAGACAGTCGATGGAATGGGAAAGAATATTCACCCAATACCCATCTGATAAGGGGTTAATATCCAGGATATATCAGGCACTGGTACAGCTATATAAGAAAAAAAACAGCCAAACCCCATTAGAAAATGGGGAGAGGGAGATGAACAGAAACTTTGACAAGGAAGAAATCCGAATGGCCAAAAGGCATATGAAAAAATGCTCATCATCACTAATCATCAGAGAGATGCAAATCAAAAACAACAATGAGATATCACCTCACACCACAGAGAATGGCCCATATCCAAAAGGGTAAAAGCAACAAGTGCTGGCGTGGATGTGGGGAAAAGGGGACTCTCATACACTGTTGGTGGGAATGCTCGACTTGTACAACCTTTCTGGGAAAACAATATGGACATTCCTCCAAAGACTAGAAATTGAGCTCCCCTTTGACCCAGCCATACCGCTCCTGGGAATATACCCTGGAAAGCCAAAACGCACAGCGGAAACACAATCCGCACTTTTATTTTCATAGCAGCACTGTTCACAATAGCCAAAACCTGGAAACAACCAGTATGCCCGAGAACTGATGACTGGATAAAGAAACTGTGGTACATCTACACAATGGAATACTATGCAGCTGTCAGAAAAAAATGAAGTTATGAAATTTTGCTATAAATGGATGGATATGGAAAGAATCATGTTGAGTGGAAATTAGTCAGAAGGAAAGGGAGAGACATAGAATGACTGCATTTATTTGCATGGCATAAATATACTAGGTGATCTTACCAAAAAGTGGAAATTACCACGAGCGTGTGGGAGTCAGAGGTTGGTTTAGATAGAGAAAGGAACACGAGTGAATAAATGTCTAAAGTTCTGATGCTAACATAGAACTGAGCATTAAAGACAGACAAAAAATGCAAATGATGGCTTCTAAGTGTACGTGAGTGCAACCCACAATGTGTGGGAGAAGGAGGAGAGAGAGAGGGAGAGGAGAGGAGATAAAGAACCTGCCATTTAGGCGGGATGTGGGAGGGGGAGGGAATTGGGGACATGGGTGGTGGCTGAGGGGCACTGGTGGAGGGCGGGTGCTGGAACACTGTGTGACCGAAACCCCCAAGCGTGAACAACGTTGTAATTGTATATCTCACGGTGGTATAATAAAATGTTAAAAAAAAAAGTGCTTATTAAAGATTTTTTCTCTTCCCTTTCTCACTTCCTCCTCCTCTTTCTCCTCTTCCTCCTCCTCCACACCTAACCATGCTCAGTAATTAATTTTGGGCCACACCTAACTATGCTCAGTAATTAATCTTGACTCTGTGCTTAGAATCACTCCTGGCAAGACTCAGGACACCATAAGGGGTGCAAGGTACCAAACCCAGGTTTTCCATGTAAAAGGCACATTCCATACCTCCTCTACTATCTCTACTGCCCCTAGAGGCCTTCTTGATCTTTCTTGTATCTGATCAAAGGGGATAGAATTCTGATAACAGAACTAACCTAAACACAGACGCAGGGACAGCTCAGAGATAGGGACCAGTTCTCCACAGACCCTGACCGCTGACATGCTTCACTTTGTGTGGGGGTAATTTATGAGAGCAGCTCACATCCAGGGGAGTGAAATAAGGCCGTGCGCTTTGCGGCAGTCATAATGAACAAAATAAATCCCATCGTGTGCAGATGTTCCACGAGGGCTGTCAGTATGTCGAGGGAAAATTTACTCTCTGCATCCGAAGCCGGAGACATACAGTTCCAAGAGCACAGAAGGAGGAGTAGCACCTGGCCAACTTCACTGCAGTGCCGGGGGGGGAGGGGCACACATCACACCAGATATGCCCAAAGCCTTTTTTTTTTTTTTCTGCCACAACTGACAGCAAAGCTACTTTGCAATTCATGTGTTCTGCCCGGGAACTTTTCTGGCACCCAGGAAAAGGCAAAAAACAAAAACAAAAAATAACTCCCCCATGAGATTGTTAAGAATGACAGGGTCTGCGTAGCTACAAGAAAAGCTGATATTAAATTGTCAGAATTTGAGGTGTCTTCCATTTCTTCAGCCTCTATGGATTTCCCTCCCCCTTGAAAGAAACTCAGCAATGATTCTCTTTAGTGTATCTCGGACAGACACAACCATTTACCCTTTGATCAGCTCCAGCAAACACTAGCAAGTCTGGGATTTCCTGTTTCTGACCCAGTCTGGGGGAGTAGGTATCTACTGGTCTCCAAGCCACCAACCATGACAGTGCTCTGTCCTGCACACAGTCGTCCTGGTAGTTTTACTATAATTCTCGTGTCTCTATTTCATTTTATTGAAGCTGGGGGCTCCTCACCAGGAATTACTTTGTCATTACATAGCTTCATTACCACAACCAACTTGATTTGCTAGAGGAAACTTTCTAGCATTAAAGTGGTTGTGTTCAGATCCCTCAGTATTATAGATTTTCCCCCTTGCAATTACATTTGCCAGATTGTTTTGCCATCTGGAATGCACCTGACCGGTCCCCCAAAATGTGTTCTTTGGCATATTTTCTAGGCCTTTCTGTGTTTCTTTTAATAACCTCCACAGAGAAGCAGGCATGAATGTTCATTTATCCCTAAAGCATTCCAGAGAATCTGAAAGAGAAGCTAGTTTGCTTTTCCTTTTCTGAACTTTCGAAAGTTATACCAAGCAATCAGTTAGACAGAGTTGATCCCTCCTTGCTCAGAAGACAGTCCAAAATCTAGAAGATTCTCATCCTGAGAGAATAGGAACATGTCTTCTCACATTTCTTGAAACAAAGAGAATCCTACTGGGTTGTAGTCTGGATTTGTGACCTTCCTTTCAAAGCCCAACAACTCAAATCCAGCAGATTTTTCTTTCTTTTTTCTTCTTTTCTTTAAATTTGTTCTTCTTTCACAGTCACTGCATAAATTTACTACCAAATCATAAAGCAAAACATAAAAGGAGAATGGCAACAGTAAAGTAGCTATGCTACAAACTCGACAACGATTATATATTCTATCTAGGGCACACTTAACTCTCTAATTGCTAATTGTAATTTAAATGAAAACATGTGTTTCTTGTTAAATTCATCAACTACATTTTTAAGTGCTACCGAGGACTGTGATTAAGGCTGAATGCACACCTCGGGGTGTTGGCACCGCAGGACTCAGGCAGTTACAGAGATGTCATCTGAGGAGGGGGGGGTGCGCCCTAGCAGGAAGGTCGCTTTCCAAAGAGACAAGTCAACAACATAGAAGGAGCCCCTGAGAAACATTGCTGGCTCCAGTCCTTGCACGCCGTGTGCTGCTGGCTCCCATGTGTCTAATTGTTAAGACTCAGGAAAGTTCATCCAGACCCAGCCCTATTTGGAATCCAGCCCTCTGCCTACTAAAGGTTCTCTGTAGAGTTATACAATTTTGACCCACTGAAGCACTGAGTAGGCTTCCTGGACCCAGCTACAACTTGGGTGTGAGTGGAGGATTTCCCACACCAACCAGCTGTTCTTGGCCATCAATGATGTGTCAGAATTCAGTTCCTTGGTTTCGGCTGAGTCCTGGCTCGGGCTGTCTAGGTTCACAGGTTTCAGACTCCTGAGATCACCTTCTTTTTTAAGCCAGCACAAGCTCAGGTTCTTATTTGCCCCTTCTGACCAACAGATTCTAGATTAGCGGCACTGAGAACCCCTGTTCAGGTCTAGTTAACTAGCTCTATGGACACACAGAACTTCGGGAAACACATCAACTCACCAGAGCTTACACCAAACAGTTACTCAGAAACAACCTTTGGAAGACCTGCAGAGGACAAGGTCTATTTACTAGCACCTCTGTCTTCACCAACTCAAGGCTTGCTAAAACACCATTTTTTGAGGTTTTATGGAGGCTTCACTACATAGATGATGGATTGCATCACCAGCCACAGTGGAGGGTTAGTGAAGTAGATAGAATGCTTGCCTTGCATAAGGCTGACTCAGATTCAGCCCCTAGCATCACAGACATGGGAATAAGCCCTGAATACCACTGGGTGTGCCCTCCAAAGCAAAAAAAAAAAAAAAACAGACAAAATATATCATTGATCATTAGCTAAAACCCATCCACCAAACCTCTCCCTACCCAGAAATCTGTACCTGCAACTTAAATTTCCCCAGGAGTAATTCCTGAGTGTAGAGAAGTAACCCCTGAGCATGACTGTATGTGATCCAAAAGGCCCCCCAAAAAAAAACAAATAAAGCAAACTATTGCCTAGTCTACATTGTCTGCATCTTCTGTTTGTTGACATAAATTTGTTACTAATTCTCACTTCAGGGACTCATTTCTCCATCTGTGTCCTCTTTTATTTGTGGAATACTCATGCCTTCTCTCATTTTCTGATCCCGTTTGCCAGAGATTATCTACTTTGTTGACCCTTCCAGAGAATCAACTTTACTCTTTATTGCTCTTCTCTATTAAGTTATGTTATCTACTTCATTGCTTTCTACCCTCATGTCTGTAATCTGATTCCTCCTACGTTCTTTGGGTTTATTCTTTTGTACTAACTTCTGTGGCTAGACCTCATAAGTCATTCAGTTTCAGTCTTTCTCCTTTTTTTTCCTAGAAGGGGCTCCTGTTCAAAGTCACTGACTCCATTTTTATTCCATTCCCTAAATTGTAGTCAATGCACGAGATGAAAGCCTACTACTAAGAGTATACCACCTGCACAGCAGAGCCTGGCAAGCTACCCGTGTTGTATTTGATATGCCAAAAATCAGCAACAATTATAGACCTCACTCCCATGACCTAAAGGAATGGTTTGAGGCTCTTCATGTTCCTGCAGTGAGCAGATGCCCTTGGGCTACATTAGCTTGCTACAGGACATATGGAGATGTTACTGGTGCCCGCTCCAGCAAATCAATGAACAACAGGAAGACAAGTGACACAAGTGAAGTGATCCCTAAATTGTAGTAAGTTGACTCAATAGGTCCTGAGAATTTCAACTTTTCCTATATGCTATTTGGAGATTTTCTGTTTTTTTTGGTCCCAGGATCAAATTCAGGGCCTCAAATATAAACACATATGTGAGCAATGTACTACTCAGCTACATTCCCAGCTCTTGAGGCCTGAATTTTTAATTATCTTTTTTTATTAATAACTTTGATTTCCTTCCCTCTATTCCCGAAAGTCGGCAGCAGTTTGGGCCATCTCTATGTTGGAAGGAACTGGAACTCTCTTAACCCTCTGGTTCTGTTTCCCTACAGACATTTAAGTGCCAGTTTCCTGCATGCCCTTCCCCACCCTAACCTTACAAATAAATTTACATCATCTCTTTCTCCACTCATGTTGAAGCTCATACCCCTACCTCTTCTGTTGGACTTTCCAATGAAATCTTCTTTTCTGCTCATTTCTCTCCCTCCACAAATTCTTTTCAAAAGGTCACCATGTTAATGCATCACCATTCTTAAAAAATAAGATAAAGGTGCCAGAGACAGCATAGAGGTTAAACTGCTCTTAAACTGCTTGTTTTGCATGCAGTCGACTTTGTGTTCAAGCCCAGTTAGGAGTGATCCCTGAGCACAGAGCCAGGAGTCAACCCTTGAGCACTGCCAGATATTACTCCCTCAAAATCTATAAGCAGGAGAACAAATCTTCCCATAGTCTTGCCTCTTACATAAACTTCTATCTAGTCTTTCATTCTCGTATGGTGAGATCATTTCAAACACCTCTTCCTATTCTCATTGCCACCACTGGTTCATTTCCTTCTCTCACTAGCCCAGCTTCTGTAGAACAGAGGTTGCTTGTGGGAAATCCAGTGGCTCCTGGACACTGTTCTTTCTACCATGGCATGGTGTACGTGCCCATCCTAAGAAGCTTGCCAGCTGTCCACTTGAGCTTCCTCCCAGAGCCCTGGTCTCCCCTGCCACCTAGCAAGGAGCTCCTTGAGCAACACATCCTGTAGAACCTTGGCAGATTCTGTGGCAAAAGCATCAGTTGTCCCTGTGTTAGTGGAGCTAAACAGGATGAGAGGACTGCATCCTTTCTTTAAGAAGGATAGGCTCAAAAACACACAGCGGAAACACAATCTCCACTTTTATTTTCATTGCAGCACTTATTCACAATAGCCAGAATCTGGAAACAACCAGTATGCCCAAGAACTGATGACTGGATAAAGAAACTGTGGCACATATACGCAATGGAATACTATGCAGCTGTTAGGAAAAATGAAGTTATGAAATTTGCCTATAAATGGATGGACATGGAAAGGATCATGTTGATTGAAATTAGTCAGAAGGAAAGAGAGAGATGTAGAATGAATGCATTTATTTGCATTACATAAATATATCAGGTGTTCTTACCAAAAGTGGAAATTACCATAAACGTGTGGGGATCAGAGGTTTGGTAAGACAGAGAAGGAACATGTATGAATAAAGGTCAAAAGGGATAATACCAAACTAGAACTGCACATTAAATACAGGCAAAAAAATGCACATGATGGTTTCTAAGTGTATGTAGTGCAACCCACAATGTGTAAGAGAAGGAAAAGAGAGAGAGGAGAGAGAGAAAAGAGGTAAAGAACCTGCCATTTAGGCAGACTATGGGAGGGGGAGGGATTTGGGGACATTGGTGGTGGGAAATGGGCACTGGTGGAGGGTGGGTGCTGGAACACTATGTGACCGAAACCTCTAATCATGAGCAATGTTGTAATCTCAAAGGTGCTACAATAAAATGTTTAATAATAAAAAAAAAAAGGATAGGCTCAATGAACCGGACACTGGTGACAAGATTCTTGCTAACAAGCCAAGAAAAATGTCTACCCCGAATTCCCAGTTTCTGCCATCATCAATTATTTAAACATTTTTTGGGGGTGGCGGGGTGGTGGTGGTTGAGGAAACACTCAGCAATACTCAGAGACTAATCCCACCACCACAGTGTTTATGGGGACCATATGATGCTGAAGATTGAACGCAGGTTTATACTAGTCACACTTTCTAGGCCTTTGAATCGTCTCCCGGGTCTAATGATTAAAATTTGTTTCTAAACAGAATTTGCTCAGAGTCATCCGGAGAACAGACTGACAGAGGAGAACATGATGTCCAGGTGTAGCAGTTTTTCAATGGAGAGAGATGCAAGAATTCCCTCAAAGATAATGAGGGCATTTCAAGGGGATAGCCATACAGCATGTGGATAGCTCTAGAGAAGTGGGAACATTATATATATAATATTTTATCTATGCATACATTTTATATATAATATATATTATATATAATTATATACATAATATATAAAATATAACATATATTTATATATAATATATGATATATATTTTCTTTTGGCTGAAAATCTAGTAAAAGCATTAGCTATTAAATTCAGGAAAATAACTAACAAGCCAGATGAGTATTAATGCCAGTAAAAATGAAGAGTTTTATATGTATCAGGAGGTCTTGTCAAAGGTGGAAATTATCACAAACGTGTGGGAGTCAGAGGCTAGGTAAGATAGAAAATGGAACAGTGTGCTAACAATTGTTGAAAGTTCTAATACCAACCTAGAATTGATCATTAACTACAGGCAAAAAGATACACATGACAACCTTTTAATGTATGTACTGTAATCCACAACCTGGAAGGGAAGGAAAAGAGAAAGAAAGAGAGAAAGGGAAAGAAATAAAGAATCTAAGAACCTGCCATGGAGGCGGGCTGGGGCAGGGGAGGGAATTGGGGACGTTGGTGGTGGGAGATGGGCACTGGTGGAGGGATGGGGGATGGAACACTGTATGACCATGACCCAAATATGAACATATTTGTAATTGTATATCTCACCGTGGTATAATAAAATACTTAAAAAAAGAAAAGAAAATGCAAAAAAAATGAAGAGTTTTAGAGGAGAGTGTGATCACAAGATTCTGTTATTCTGCATTTACACTGTGAACAAACTTTCAACAGTCATAATAATTTAAACAAATTTTCTACATTCATACTAATGTTAACATAATAATTGTCATTTGACCATGTGTTATATCACTCTGGTGGCAAGGGGACAGGTCCAGGTGTGACTCTGAGGGATGTCTGAGATGTCATATACAAGATTAGCACAGATCTTCTGAGCACTCTGATAAAGAGAGTATGTCAATATAACATCTAAGCTGAAAAAAAATTGAATAAAAAGGATTTTAATGAGAAAATTGGGGGTAAATAAGCCTAAAAAACCCAAAATAACACAAAAATATTTCTAGGACTCTGTAGTAGAGTGGGAGCCTCTGGGTTCGATCCTTTCAGTGCAGAAGTAAATGAATTTATTTGCGTCTGAGGTATTGTTTCAGAGATGCGGAAGGTGTGGGAAGAGCGGTGAAATATACATTATGCACATTTGTTACTCTGACAAAAGTTAAAACTTTGAAAAAAAATCTTCCTAAGAGATGTTTTGAGTATTCTTTCTTTTCATTTATGAGCTAAACCTCTTCCCGCCAGCTGTTTCTACTCATCCACATGCTGAAGGGTTTAGAACAACTCAGACCTGTGGGATTGGCATGTCTTCACCCTGGGAGTCCCTTCCCATCGCCATGAAAAGGAAAACGATTGATGAGAGAAAAGGTTTAATCCAGTTTCCAAGTGAGCCCTGTAGCAGATAAGAACTGCTCATAGCCGTCTCTTCATCCTGTTTCTCTCCTGATTGGATGGAAGGAGTTAGACCTCAAGATATTTTTTGCAAACCAAAGGGGAAGGGATTTGTGGCCTGACTAAAAAACTCAAACATTTTGAGGAGAAATCCAATTAGGGGAGTCAAACTTATCTATATTGACAGCTACTATCTACTTCAGAAATAAAATCAGCCTACTCTGAGATGTTTACTTGCTTCCAGACACAGAGAGCAAAGGTCTTGCTGGTCTTGAGTATTGACTGCATCTATCTAAGGTAGGTCAAGGCACAAGGTTCAGGCCACCCCCAACTCTCAAGGCTTCTTTAGACTTCCTACAGATCCCTCAAAGATCCTGTTATAGGCTTTGTATTTGTATATGTTTTGAAAAAAAAACAGAAACATAAAAAGCCTGTTTGCCTTCAGCAAACACCATCACTGTTAGGACTGCAAAACGTAGAAAGGAGTCTGAGCACACTCAGGCCACCTACCCAGCAGTTGTCTGCACCCCTAATTGAGCTGCAGGTAGTAGTCTCCAGTCTCACTATCTGGTGACATCATCATTATTATTGGCGCCCAACCCCCACTTCCTACCAACCTTGTGTGCACTGCTGAGAACGGTGACTATTGATAGGCCAGCAAGATTCAGGGCCCCCAAATAAGTCACATATGTACAGGGAAATGGAGGCATGTTTCTTTTGAAAAGAAGGTCTCCATAGCTTTTCCTGTAATGTAAAGAAAAACAAGGAAGTGGAAAGCTTTCTCTGAAAAGAGGCATTTCTCCTCTGGACCATTTTGCTGCTGTCTTTTCACAAAGGGGCTGATTCTATTGGAGAAGTTCCCCAAGCTCAAAATGACATAGGATATCTGTGTTTCGTGTGCAAATATCTTCTGTATTTCAACCAAACCCCTGCAAAGGAGGGACTGTAGAAATCAGCACTGTGAGAAAGGATGTTGTGGTGGGTAACACCAACTTTGACCTGTCTTTGTGTTCAAAGTCTCTGTGTTCAAAATGGACTCATATTTGGAAATAAAAGCGGTTTTTAAAAAGAGACATCAAAGCTAGCAAATAAGTGACATTTGGTCAACTTCTAAGTAATTATGTGAAATTGCATCTACATTAAAATACTGAATAAAATTTTTAAGGCCAAAGAAGTGTGTATTTTTAGCCTTGAAAAAAGTACTGGTCAATGTCTTAAGGAAACATATCATTTTCTGAGTTTCCACATATCCAGGATGAATCAGTTGTGACTTTCATGTTTGTGTCTGCTCAGATTCACGATTAGTTAGCGATGATGAGGCAAAAGAAATCTGAGGTGGGGTCTGCCCTCAACATCAATACTCTTCTAGAAGTATTTTCCCAAATCACTTTCATCCTTGAATGGTTGACTTTAATTTTATCTACCCGAAAGTCAATTCTAATATATGTCCGACATACTTAGAATGAAATATTCCCTTTGTCCTCCACTTTCTTCACTTTCTTACACTGAATTGTATGGATGGCCCTTGAGCAACACAGGTTTGAATTTCATATGTAGGTTTCTATATAAAGAGATACATAAATTTGTGATAATTTATAATTACAGTATGGAACTGAAAGGGTATTTTCTCTTTATGATTTGGAATAACATTTTATAGTCTATTAAATCTAAGAATACAGTATATAATAAGTACAAGATATCTATACTTGATGGTTTATGATATGGGTAATGCTTCTAGTCAGCATCAAGTTATTAATCATTAAATTTGGAGAGACTTAGAAGTTTTATATGTATTTTTAGCTGTGCAGGGAGATAGGAACTGAATTTCAGTTAGCTGCAAGCAAGGCAATATAAACACCTCTTTCTTTATAAGACTCCTCTCACTTATTTCTTTTCTTTTACTTCTTCAATTTTTGGGGTGACACATGGCAGTGCTCAAGGAACAGTCCTGGCTCTTAATTCAGGGATCACTCCTGGCGGGGCTTCTAAGACCACATGGGTTGCCAGGGATTGAGCCTGGGTTGGTTGTATGTAAGAGCCCCCTCCCGCTCTGCTATCTTTTCTCTACCCTGTGCCACTTCTCCAAGTCTCACACTTATGAATATTTATGTATGCATATTAATACCTGCATAAACTTGTAGGGATTTGGGGTGTGTAGATGACATCATGGTGTCCACATAAAGCTGTAGGAATTGGGGTATGTAGATGATGTCATGGTGTCACGCTACTTAGAACCTTACCCATTTCATTCTCTAACGGCTATCTTTCCGCATCAGCTTATTCACATCTATTTCATCCTAACTGGCTGCGTGTTTCTTGATTGCTGCTGGAGCACAGCTGTTCCTCTCTGGAACGCCACCTCAGCTGCTCCTTATTTTTCATATTACATAGACTGCTTCCACAAATAGCTTGAATATGTATTTTTAAGGGTGTATGTAGGAAAGTTTCTAGAAGCCTGTCTTGGTCCAAGTGTACATGGATATCCAGCATAGATGAGCACATTCCAAATGAACTCCCTAAAGCTGGTCATTGTGTTTTCACTGCCAGTGTGTGTGTCCATGTTCTCAAAGCTTCTGCAACAGAAGATAATGATCATTCTGTTTACTTTTGCCTAAGCAATAGGTAAAATAAGAGACTTTAATTTGCGTTCTCTTGTATTTTAGTTTCCTTGATTAATTTACATTGACCTGATAAGATGAAATATCCTTTTATTGGTATTGATTTTTGTTTATCTTTCTTCTCCTTTGTACCTATTGATTTCATCAAGTGTCTGATAAATCTGTTACTCATTGCTCTGGAGGAATGCCGCAGTCACAGTGCTCAGATACATTTCTTCTGTAGTCTTTTAATCTCCCATTCATCAATAAGCACCTCCCTTGAATTGAGGCTCTGTGAGCCTGAACATGACCGGGTGGGCACTGGTGCAAAGGCTTGAGGTTTTGGCCTTTTCAAGGAAAGAAAACTTTGTTCTGGGGACATTATTTTACTGCTCAGCAGAGCTGCCTTTCTGTCGTCTGTTTTATTTCTTTTCTTTCATGCTATTACAGACATGCAGTCTCTGAGGCAAAACTAAACTAAAAACCAAACTAGAAACTCTCCCTCCTTCTATTGGTTTCAACGTAACTCCAGGACTTTGAGTTTGGGAGTCAATCACTTGACACTAGCTATTCTCTATGGACCAACAGACTTGCTACCTCCCAATCTCCCAATTTCCCAATAAATGATTCTTTACTAATTTCCTCACACCTGGGACATTTGGTTGTTAAGCCTCAGAGTGTGTCCATTTGTGTTCACTGCCCATTTGTATTCAGAAATGTTGTTAAACATTCTATTGATGTACTAGACTATCCCTACAACAAAGAATTCTCTAGTTCAATGTATCTATAGTGTTGGGTTGAAGAAATCCTAATGAATTTCATCTACTTTCTGTTTGAGATTTTCCTCCCTGTTTCTTTTTTAAATTTTTTTATTATACCACTGTGAGATATACAATTACAAAGATATTCATGCTTGGGTTTCAGTCATACAGTGTTCCAGCACCCATCCCTCCAAAACATATTGGAGGTGGAGGCAAGAAATATTATAGCAGGTAGGACACTTGCCTTGCACGTGGCTGACCAGGGTTCAATCCCTGCTCTGGTATAGTCTATGGTCTTCCAATCACCATCAGGACATTTCCCTGAGCACAAAGTGAAGAGTGAGCACCATGCATCTCCAGGTGTGGCCCTGAAAGAAAATAAAACAAATAAACATACTTTTGATTATTTCAATGAGTTTTGATGAGAAAGGCCAAGTGTATGCATGAGTTTAGTCTGTAATCATAGTTAACAAGATAGATCCTATGATTTTATTACTGCACTTTAGGTGTAGCTTTACATACAAACATCTAAATATGCAAATTTATGCCCG
This sequence comes from Cryptotis parvus, assembly GCA_021461705.1. Lineage (NCBI taxonomy): Eukaryota > Metazoa > Chordata > Mammalia > Eulipotyphla > Soricidae > Cryptotis > Cryptotis parvus. Next base: position 13,051 of record JAJIBD010005279.1, read on the forward strand.
CCATTTTTATGCAGTATGGTTTTTTGCAATACTATTAATTACAGTTTCATGCACACATACTTTCAACACCACTCTTCCACTAAAGTGTCCACTTCCTTCCACCAAAGTCCCAAAGACACCTCCCATGTCCCACCCCAATACCAGAGAACCTCAATTGTGTAGATCAACTCTAGTTCTGTTGCTGTGGGCTGTACATAGCTCCCTTGCTATGTTTTTCTATATCCCACATATGAGCAAGATCATTCTGTAGCTGTCCGTTTCCTTCTGACTGATTTAATCAGTATGATCACCTTTAGTTTCCTCCATCTAGGGAAAATTGCATGACTTCATCTCTTCTTGCAGTTGTAAAGTATTCCATTTTGTATACTTACCAAAGTTCTTTAACCAGTCATCTGTTCTTGTATACTTTTTTTTCTAGGTTTTGGCTATTTTGATTAGAGCATCAATGAACAGAGGCACACAAATGTCTCTCTCTCTTTATTTTTTATTGAATCATCATGCAATAGACCATTACAAAGCTGTTCATGATTGGGTTTCAGTCATACAGAATTACAACACTCATCCACCATACAACACCAATCACCAGTGCACATTTCCCAAAACCAATGTACCCCTTTTCCTTCTCACCTACAACCCACAACACACCTCTTGGCAGGCACATCTCTCTCTCTCTCTCTCTCTCTCTCTCTCTCTCTGAAACGACTTTTGGGGCTAACATATTTGAGCCCTTAATGTTGCTGCCTAGAAGTGGAACTGCTGGGTGTTTATGTAATTTTAATTCTTTTTTAATACTTTTTATTTATTTGTTTTTATTTTATTTATTGAACTCCATATTTCCAAAGTACAAAGCTTTTTGCAATACAGTTGTTAGAAAGACTCATCGTTCAGCACCAATCCCACCACCAGTGTGCTCCCACCACCATCACAGACCCCCATTTCCCACCCACCCTCGATCCCTATCCCTTGCCTGTTCCCTTAACCGGCATCAATTATGTTAATCATTACAGCCCATATAAGGGAATGATATTGACAAAGTCATGGCTTTTTTTTTTCTGGGTTGTTTTGCGGGAGTCTGCTCAAATCTGTTCTAGGATTAACTTTCTGGGTTTCTAGGACACAGTGGTTCTCTACTGTCAACCCAGAACTCACCACCACTGCACTTACGGACAATACCTATTTTACATTTATCTCAACCTCTATTTGAGCTTGTCCTACGCATGCACTGAGTAATCTATTCTATACTGCCCCAAGTCGCATTGGGGCCACTTCCCTAAACACATTCGGTGAATATGCTCTTAATCAAAAGTCATTGGAGATTCTTAAAACTCCATTGTACATCTGAGCCCACCATATAGGAAATTTTCGATATGTTCCCACAGACCACACATTGTGTCCACACATTTGGGTTTCTATGAGATGTGATGGGATACGTGTTAGATGGGTATACCAGGTTTTGAGATATCACGTGGGCTCAAAGCACCTGCACGACATGGGGGTAGGCCTGGGTCCAGCTGTGGAGTCTGGACCTTGAGGATGACTGTGGTTGTGTTGCACGAGGTTTTCTGTCCTTCCAAAGTTTGTCTGGGGACCAGGTAGGGGCCAGAACCTGTCCGCCTTCCAGGATGCCCCGTCAGCCTAGCACAGGGCAGAGAGCAGAAACACCTCATGAGTACCTGGTTTCTGGCCCACAGCCTTAGCAGCAGTTCTGGGCGGGGCTGCCAGGCCTTTGTGGAGGGACTGAGGTGGGGAAGGGGCCCCAGCTTCAGATCCCTGGAAAGCCTGGTGTACTTGGTCTCCAAGTCCCACTCGAATTTGGCTCTCTCTTGGGGAGGCCTGTGTACAGCTGCAGAGTCCAGACCTTGAGGATGACTGTGGTTGTGTTGCACAAGGTTTCTAGCCTCTGAGAGTCTGTCAGGAGGGGGGCAGGCAAGGGCCAGAACCTGTCCCCCTTCCAGGACTCCCCATCAGCCTCAACTTTAATTCTTCAATTCTTAGTTTGTTGTCATCGCTACTGCTGTTGTTCATATTTTTTTTGAGACATGTCCATATTGTTTTCCAAAGAGTTGGAACCAATTGACACTACAACCAACAGTGGAGAGAGTTCTTTCCTTAGGTCCACACCAGCACTGATTGCTTTTGTTCTTTTTTTAATGTGTACTAATCTGAATGGTGTGAGATGATAGTATCTCATTGTTTTTATTTGCATTTCCCAAGATGATAAGTGGTGAAGAACATTTGCTCATATATATTTATGGCCATCTATGTCTTCTTAAGGAAGTACGTTGAATTTTTCCTCCCCAGTTTTGATGTAGTTGTTTGACTTTTAATTGCTAAGTTTTACAAGTGCATTATGTATCTTGGTTTTTAGCTCTTTTCAGAAGAGTGGTGGGGAATATATTTTCACCCATTAGTATGGGGCATCTTTTTACTCTAGTCTTTGTTTCTCTCATAGTGCTGAAACTTCCTGACTTGATAGAGTCCCATGTGTTTATTTTTGTTTCTGTTTGCAGAGTCAATTGCATTGAGTTAGTGAAGATGACTCTAGATTTAATATCATGAAGAGTTCTGCACTTGTATCCCTTCATTCCATTGGCGAGCTGAGTTCTGATATTTAGGTCTTTAGTCCATTTTGAATTACTTCTATGGATGTGAGGAATTGGTGCTTTTTCCCCCTCTGGGTGTGGCTGACCAGTTTTCTTAGCACCAGTTGTTGAAAGACTTATCTTATGCCACTTCATACTTCTAGCTATTTTAGCTGACCCAAGGGTCTGTCTCTGGGCTTCCAATTCAGTTCCAAAAATTTTATCTTTTTGTTGTTATTGTTTTGGGGTCACCTCCAGTGGTGCTCAGGACTTACTCCTAGTTCTGCACTTAGGGATCATTCCCGGTGGTCTTGGGGGACCATATGGGTTGGCCAAGTGCAATCCACTGTACTATCTTTCAAGTCCCAGATTTCATTCTCTAATTCTGGTTTTCCTGCTATAGTTTTGCACTTGTGACTTTTACTTAAATGATGATATAAGGCAGTCTTAATGGGCCAAAATAAACTTTTAATGTGCTAATTGGTATGAAAGCTCTGTGTGTCATTCTATTTTGTCATCTTGCTGAGAGCAGAAAATCTGTCATCTGCTTGTCTTCCAAGAATATGTTTCTAAAGTTGGTAATCAAAAAGGAGAGCTTAACACCCATCCCACCCTGCCAAGAACATGGACTTTTGCAGCTAAAAAGACCCTAGAGGTTATGCCATCTCTGGGAGGTTGTGATGACCCCTATGAGACACAAACTGTAGTCACCTTCCACAACAACTCTGGGATCAGCTATGAACCTTGCTTTGGCCAACAGAACATCAGCAAATATAGAAAAAATGGTAGAGCAGCTAAGTACTCTGCCCTTGGACTTGTTCTTTAGGAACACTGACACACCTTTAAGTAGAAAACCAGAATATCCACTCTGGATAGCAGATCCAAGGGAGAAGGAAGACACACCCACAGACAGCCTTGGCTAAACACCAGAGAGGTAAGGACAGCCTTCTTGTGCTGTCAAAAGATTGCATCCACATGAGTGAACACCAGTAAGACAAACAGAAGAACCACCCCACTAATCCCAGCTCAGTGGCAGAATTGTCAACAAATAGATGGCTGTGGTATAAACCACTGGCTTTTGAGGTGGTTGATAACACATAATAAGTAACTAAGACATGTCCAACATTTTACTCATAGATGAGACAACTGAGAAAACCACATTCTACATAATGACGAAATCCTCAGGTTCATTCCACAGAAGCCTATAATACACTCGAAGGTGGTACTAATGATACCCTTCCAACTATAACAACAAGTCACATTGGGATACACGATGGGATGACGCTGAGAACATTCTCAGCATCACCTGACACATTCACATCCTGAATACAGCTTCTCTCCATACCTTCCTAACACCGTGAATGGCATAGCTGGGCAGGAGGAAGAAGCAAAATGTGTGACAGTTCTCTGTTCATGAGGAATTTAATTATCTATCTGAAACTTAATTTTAAGTAGAAATTTGTTACAAGATCTCATCAGTTTTAAAAGAGTGCCATTTGCTTCTAGAGCTATAGAGGTGGGTACAGTGAGATCTCTACATATATGGAGATATAATGCCCGAATTCAAGAGTATTATAAGCCAATAGAACAAGTTTTTATACATTTTGTGGGGGGAGTGTCATACCTGGAGGTTCTCAGGGCTTGTTCCTGGCTCTGTGCTCTTGACAAGCTTGGGAGAATATATGGGGTGCCAAGGAGCAAAAGTAGGCCATATGCAAAGCAAGAGCTCTACCCACTGTACTATTGTTCTGCTTCCTATTTATAGCTAATTTAAAAAACAGAAAATAAATAAACTTTCCTTTAGGTTTTGAACATTTTGAATGTTCCTAAATCGTCAGTTCCTACTGGCTTCAGGCATATGGAGGGCCCTATTTTCTAAATCAGGTGCATCAAATTCTTTCCCTAGAAGACAATTCCTGAACCACAGGGCACAGAAGGCTTCTTTTCCTCTCTTGATGACTAAGGGCTCAAACTTATGGGACACTAAGAAGTTTAACAGATGATTCTAGACCTCATGAACTTTCTTATCCGCATAGGAATAGATCATAGGAAAAAGTCATCCAGAGAATATAGGTTTGTGTTAACAGTTCTAGCTACCTTGCCAAGCTTACCAGTAGTGATGCCTGGAAGAAAGCCAGGAGTAAGCCATGGGCACAGCTGGGATTGACCTCCCACTCCTCTAAAACATAAAAAACAAGCAAAAAAGACAAAATACATGACTAGCCAAGAATAATTTGTTTAAACATCAGAACTAGGAGTGTAGTTTATAGAAGCCTCCAATTTGCATTGTCTTCATAAAAGAGGCAACAAATGATTTTAAAAGGGGTATGGAGGCAGCATGAACAAAGTTTGCTCAAAACTAAGGTGCTTTCAGTGAGTCTTTTCACGATATCCCACCATTGTCTTATCCAGGATATATCAGGCACTGGTAGAACTTTACAAGAAGTAAACAGCCAACCACATCAAAAACGGGGAGAAAAAATGAACAGAAACTTCAACAAGGAAGAAATTCAAATGGCCAAAAGACATATGAAAAAATGCCCATCATCATTAATTATCAGAGAGATGCAAATCAAAACAACAATTAGATATTATCTCACACCACAGAGACTGGCGCATATCCAAAAGAGCAAGGAGAGCAAGTGCTGGTGTGGATGTGGGGGGGGGAAAAGGAGACTCTCATCCATTGTTGGTGGGAATGTTGACTTGTACAGCCTTTTTTGGAAAACAATATGGACATTCCTCCAAAGACTAGACATTGAGCTCCCATTTGACCCAGTCATACCACTCCTGGGACTATACCCTGGAAGGCCAAAAACACACAGCAGAAACACCATCTGCACTTTTATTTCCATAGCAGCACTATTCACAATAGCCAGAATCTGGAAACAACCAGAGTGTCCGAGAACTGATGACTGGATAAAGAAACTGTGGTACATGGCACATATCCAAAAGAGCAAGAACAACAAATACTGGTGTGGATGCGGGGAAAGGGGACTCTCATCCATTATTGATGGGAATGTCGACTGCTACAGCCTTGTTGGAAAACTGTATGGACATTCCTCCAAAGACTAGAAATTGAACTCCCATTTGACCCAACCATACCACTCCTGGGAATATACCCTGGAAGCCAAAAATATGCAGCAGAAACACCATCCCTAAGTTTATGTTCATAGCAGCATTATTCACAATAGCCAGAATCTGGAAACAACCAGAGTGCCTGAGAACTGATGACTGGATAAAGAAACTGTGGTACATCTACACAATGGAATACTATGCATCTGTTAGGAAAAATGAAGTTATGAAATTTGCCTATAAATGTATGGACATGGAGAGGATCACGTTGAGTGAAATTAGCCAGAAGGAGAGAGACAGATATAGAATGACTACATTTATTTGCATGACATAAACACACACACACACACACACACACACATACACACACACACATATACATATTATGATTCCAACATCAAAGGTCAGGCGAAACATGGATCAGGAGGTTTGCCAAAGGTGGAAATTACCACAAATGTGTGGGAGCAGAGGTTAGGTAAGACAGAGAAGGAAACAATGTGCTAATAATCATTGAAAGTGCTATTGCCACATAGATCTTAGCATTAAATACAGGCAAAAAATGCACATGATAACCTCTAAGTATATGTATTACAATCCACAATATGTAAGAGAAGGAAGAGAGGAAGAGAGAGAGAAAGAGAAAGAGAGAAAAGAGATAAAGAACCAGTCATAGAGGCAGGCTTGGGGAGGAGGGAGGGAATCGGGGACATTGTGGTGGGAAATGGGCACTGGTGGAGGGATGGGTGCTGGAACACTGTATGACCGAAACTCAAACACATTTTTGTAATTGTTTATCTCATGGTGGTATAATAAAATATATTTAAAAAATAAAGCAATAAAGTTAAGAAAAAGAAACTGTGGTACATCTACACAATGGAATACTACACAGCTGTTAGGAAAAATGAAGTTATGAAATTTGCCTATAAATGAATGGGCATGGAGTGGATCATGCTGAGTGAAATTAGCCAGAGGGAAAAGGACAGACATAGAATGACTGCATTTATTTGCGGAATCTAAAAAAAATAACCTGATACCAATATCCAAGGCCAGACAAAACATGGATCAGGAAGTCTTGTCAGTAGTTAGAACCTAGTGCAAATGTGGGGGAGTCAGAGTTTAGGCAATACAGAGAAAGGAAAAGTGAACTAATAATTATTGTAAATGATAATACCAGCGTAGAACTGAGCATTGAAAGTAGGCAAAAGGACATACATGATAGTCTATAACTATATGTATTGCAAGCCACAGAAGTGTAAAAGAAGAGAGAGAGAGATAGAGAGAGAGAAATGAAAATTGCCTGCCATAGACACAGGCTGGGGGAGAGGGGAAATCCTGGGACATTAGTGGAGGGAAATGGGCAGTGGTGGAGGTATGGGTACTGGAACACTGTATGACTGACATCCAAATATGAACACTTGTAACTGTATATCTCACAGTGGTATAATAATTTTTTTTAAAAACTAAAGTGCTTTCTAGGAGGGAGATCTTTGTGAATATTAACAAGTGATATGGTTGAGCAATAAAAGAGTCATAGGGAAAACATCCCACTTATGGACCCTGACTTCCCATGATAGCAGGCTCAAGACAATGGATAGGTGTGTTTTTGTAGTTCTATATATTTCAAGTTATAGGACAATAGGGTTAACATTTTATCAGAAGAGTATACTTTTATGACCTATATTCCTCACTAAAATTAAAAGTACTGCTAAATGTACTGAGTACTTACAAGTGTCAAAATAAAAATACTATATTCTAACACTATCACATCTAAAGGCAATATTATTATTTCCTGTTTCAGTCACCCGTTATTCCATAAATATAATTGTACTTGGCTTTTTTGTTTTGGGTTTTGGGTCCACACTTGGTGGTTCTCAGGGCTAACTTCTGCTTATGTATGTAGGGATCACTCCTACATTTAGCAATGCTGAAGATAAAACTAGAATCAGTCACATACAAGGCGAGCACCTTACCTATTTTTTCCAGTTTCTGTACTTGCATTTTTATCCTTATACCTCAACTTTCAAATTACACTTCCTCCTTATATTAGGTCATGTTTTACTGCAATCTCAGATGTGAATTTTTTGAAATTTCATTTCAAAGGCACCATAATTTTCACTCAAAAATTGGTCGCAATTTGAGAAAGGTGTCAGGAAATGAAGTCCAAATAGATTTTTAACTAAAGTTTGATCTGATACATGACCAGGAGGTATTTAACAGAAAATGACCCAGCACAGTTTTTTTTTTCAGGGACATCTTCCTGATTGCCATGGTTGTCTTGGGGAAGATAAAACAGTTTGACCGACCCCATGTCTATGGCGGAACAAACCAGAGTGGGTGCTAGAACAAAGCAAGGAGTCCCTTTTCTGTTTTTTGGGTTTTTTTATGCAAGCAATAGGGTATAAAATGTGAAAACATTTGTTTCTGTTTCCTGATTTTAAAAACGGAGAGACCATTCTCCCAAAATCCAAAGCTACAGACAGATTAAAGATTGCCTATGGCACAGGAATTTTTCAGTCTAGTTCTTCTAAGGCTCAGCATCCCATTGCCAGGTCAGAGAGTAGGTTAGGATCTTGTAAATGCATACTACAAGCTGACAAGAACAGGTTTCTGCACTTTTGATGAAACAAAGCCTACCAGTAATGAGTAAACACACCTACTTGTTCTCTTCAAGCCATCATCAAAACCTTGTAGCTAGAATTTATTGGGGTAAAGAAAATAAGAAAAAAATTAAGCGCAATCAACTGCATAGTTATATTCCTAAAAAATTAGTATTAAGTAAATATTTAAACTAATGTGCGAACTTAAAGTGGTATATTTGCATATGTGTATGAGGAGTTGTGTGTTTGTATATATATGTGTGTGTGCATACACATATATATATACAGCTCTATATATACAGCTCTCTATACATATATGTGTGAATATATAGAGCCATCTATATATACATATATATGTGTGAATATATATATATATATGAGAGAGATGGAAAAAGTCATGAATGCATGTCTACAATAATAAAATTAAATATCAGCATACTAAATTCCCACTAAAATATACTGATTAAATAAGTAAGGTTATGATACACCTATATGACAAAATTATTAAAAAGGTGTTTTATGTTGTTTCCTGTCAGAATAGAAAATTCCTGTACTGTTAAATACCCTTTAATCTGAGTATATTTAACCTGTATATAAAAGAACCGTTTTCTTAAAACAGTCTTAGAAAAATAAAGGAAAGATGAGGACAACTAAAGGAAAAATAACCACATGTGCTTTTGTATGTGTGTATGTATCAGAAAAGTCTGTTAAGATAGAAACAATATTATAAACTTCATTTTTGTGGCGAGTTTTTTTTAATCTTAGGCTTTTGCAATTATCATGTGTGATGTTTATTAATCCATCAATCAATCAAACAATACAAATTCTAGTACAGGATTAAAGGTCATCCCTTGGTCTCAGTGCAGAATTTCTCCAAAGCTCACAGCAGGCTGACCTGTCCAGAGAGAGCAAAAGTGCAGCCATGTGCTGTGCTAACACTTGTGAAGGCAGAAAGCAGTGGGAAAATCTAAAAGGGTGAGTTGGAACTGGGATATCTTAAAAGCAAGCAGCAGAATGGAAGCACTTGTGCTAAATCCACCAAGATTGAATACTTAATGCATTTTTCACTCTCTTCCTAGAAATAGCCTTACTGGTCAACATGGATATTTTTGGTCAGTACCTACAAAATCATTGTTTCCAGACTCCAAAGAAAGGTGAGATCACCTGTCACAAGGCCTTTTCCATTCCCTGAAAATAGGCTCCAAGTCTGAAGTAATCCCCTCTTCCTTTATCTGGCCCTTTTTTTGTTTTTAAAAGCCTCTTATTTTGATGGGGTTTCACAGCACCTTTCTACTTGTTAGTTGGGCTGCTGTCTAGTTCATGAAATCTTTTATAAAGTCAGTGAGTTCTAACAATGAACTTATCTGGATTGCTTTTTGTTATTCAACCATTAGTTGGAGTACCTGGTCAGGATCTCTCTCTCTGCAGCCAAGTGCTCAGCCTCTTTTTTTTTTTTTTTTTTTGGGTCACACCGGCGATGCTCAGGGGTTACTCCTGGCTCTGCACTCAGGAATTACTCCTGGCTGTGCACGGGGACTATATGGGGTGCCGGAGATGAACCTGGGCCGGCATGGGCCAGCTACGTGCAAGGCAAACACCCTACCCGTTGGGCTATCGCTCCGGCCCCAGCCTCTTTCTGCTTGTGAAGGAGGGACCTTCACACCTATGCTGGGACTTGAACTTAAAGTGGAATCTCTTACTTAATGACCAATTCCCTTTGGCCAAATGTTAAAATGGAATTAGGATTTAAATAGAACAGAACATGCCAAACACATCTTTGATTTGCAGCTGCCCAGAAGTAGCAAGTGTCTAAGATTTTACTCTACGTGCAAGTTGTTTTGGCAGAAGACACGAGTCTTAGGTCAGAATATGGACAGTGGGGTCGGCAATAGTCCAATGGGGAAGGCATGTGACTTACATGCAGACGTCCCAGGTTTGATCCCTGGCATTCCTTGTGGTTCTCTGGGCAATTCAGCAGTAATTCCAGGAGTAACCCCTGAGTGTTGTCAAGTATGACCCACAAATCAATTTAAGAAAAGTTGGACAGTGCATTTGTTATAGAAAGGCTGGCATCCAGAAGATGTCACCTTCTTTTCCCAGTTCCCTGAGTCCCAATTACCCTAGAGTGCTGTGGGGACGGCCAGGCTATTCCCGCTCACCCAGCAGTGTCTGGTCCCATGGAACTCCAGCTTAGAAAACCTGAATCTTTTATTGTAGGAGTTTTCCAACAGCCTGCATCTGCCCTGGGAAGACACGCTGTCTTCAGTGGACTGGACAGATCCCTTTACTCAGACTGAGACCCTTAGTCTTCTGAGGCTGCTCGCCCTCCCTGGATCTAAAAAAAGAATAGCCTAGAACAAAATCATTGAGTGCCTTTACTTGAAAGATAAGCAGTAATGTGAAAAATGAGAATTGTCTCCTACCAATCTACTGACTTACACTTTTTTCAAATATAAAAGAAGAGCAGATTCAATAGTGACCAAATATGCTAATTTATTTTTTTGCTTTTGTTTGACCCACATAGGGCAGTGTTCAGAATTTACTTGTGGCTCTGTTCTCAGGGATCACTCCTGAAGGTGCTGGGTATCAAACCAGGGACAGCTGAATGCAAGGTGAAGGCTTTAGTGTCATACTATCTCTCCAGTCTGTTTCTTTAAGTAGAGTGATGTAGACCTGCTAAGGGAATATGCTGAATGGTCCAGAAAGAAGAAAAATGGTTCCCTGCAAAATCCCCAAGAGTAAGTATTTATAAATTCCTCCCTACAGAGGAGTTTCTAGCAGACCTTAGTGAAAGATGGTTGTGCATATCCAAAGTCAGTTTTTTTTCAGATTATCTTAACAAAATCCAACAAAAATACACAACCCAAGGGTCACTTTGTCTGGGATCCTTATTGATTGAAAAGTATTTTATTCCATAAATCTTAAAAATAAATGTGGGGGGGCAGAGAGATTGTACATTGGGTAACATGCTTGGTTTGCATGTGTACTACCTGGGTTTGATCCATGGTATCCAATATGGTTCCCTGAGCCCACCAGGAATGATCTTGAGCACAGAGCCAAGAGTAAGCCCCCATGTACCTCTGGGTATGTACAAAAACCAGACAAACAAACAAACAAACAAACAAACAAACCATTGCTATTGGACAGAGAAATAGAACTATGAGTAAGAATTGCATGAAGCTGACCGCGTTAGATCCCAGGCACTCTCTGTGGTCCCTTGAGCTCACCAGGAGTGATCCCTTAGTGCAAGGCAAGATTAAGTCCTGAGCACTGCTGGGTCTGACTCCAAAACAAAACAAGAAATAAGCATTAATGAATACCCAGGAAGACTTTCTGGAGTGACAGAAAGTTTCTATAGCTAGACAGGAATTTGTGGGCTGTCATTTGTTAAAATTCATGCCATTATACCCTTGAGATACGTGTCCCACTATGTGTAAACCATGCAACAAGCTACCAAAAAAACAAAAACAACCCATAAACACTCAACTCTTACTTAGTGGCCATGAGCTCACCACCGATAATACAGATTTCTTATCTTATGTGTTCATGTTTTTACTCTACATTTTATATACTTAATACCCGATTCTTCATCATATTACATGTATTAACGTCTCTGCTGGAGAGAAGGCAATGGCAGCAAAGGAGGAACTCAAATTAGTTAAATAAATTGCTTGTTAAAAGCCCAGCTTAGTGGAGCTGCCGGCATCCAGCAGGTGCTTTCTATGTATTTCCTGAAATGAATGACTTGAAAGTCAAGAGCAAAATTGGTGGTTGAGGGTTTGAGCACAGAATTACAGAACTGTGGGTCAAGTGTTTGAGGATTTATTAGTACATTTTCATTACCCACTGCATTTGAAAGTGCTTTTGCAGATAGCCCAAAATGCTGGAGCTAAGTGAATCAGTGTTTCATGTCTCATTTTCAGTCGGGTGCGATGTGGGTTCTAAATGATGATGAGTGTCCTTTCTCCTTACTCTGATTTATTATTTGTTTTTGTTTTAGAGAGAGTGGAGAAAAGACTAGCAAAGATCAGGGTACTAGACACTAAAGGCCAGGAGCACAAACATTTAGACAGAAAATTTAGACAGAAAAGGGTTTTATGTCCTATTCTTGTGGATAAGGAAACAATAAGTGCACACAATCTTCTTATTCCATACTCCACCATAACAGGTACTCTAGACTGGAGATAGTGCCAATGAGAGAGTAGGAGGGAAAAAATTCTATACCAGAAGTACAGGTAACTCAATTGTCCCTAGGATGTCAGGAGTGTCTAAGTTCAAGATATGTCTGTCTGTTAATAAAAAAATTTTACCTACTTACGTATGAACATCTGACCCAACAGGGTTGTTTTACCCAGTATTCCCTCTTGATCATCAACCATAGGGGCACAGGGGGAAATTTGCCCCACCCCACTGAGGTTCTTGGGCCAGTCAAGAAAACAAATTAACTTCAGAAGACTCATAGAAGAAAAAAGAGTAAATGTAATTGTTTTCATTAAGAGAATTAACATGATTGCTAATATTCAAGATGCCTTTGGGCACTACTAGCATGAGACATGACATATGGAGATGTTACTGGTGCCTGCTCTAGCAGATCAATGATGAACGAGAAGACAGTGATACAGTGATACAGTTAATATTCAAACACGTTTTTATTATAGAGCTGATGAATGGGGTAGGGACTGTGAGAGGGAGAGTTTAGGGAAAAGCCAAGATGACATACACTGGACAGTCTTTTTCTGGACAGCTGGGGAGATCAGTGGCAACCTGTTGGGGAACCTGTCTGAGCCTTCACTTGCATACCCCAGGAGAACCCTGTAAATCAGCCTGACTGTTCGGCTGGCCTCCGAGATTCTGAAATATAGTCTCACATATTGTTTTATGGGAACCCATAAGACAACGCCTGCTGCCACCTTCACACTATGGTCCTCATCAGATGACCCATGCCCTTTTCAAGGCAAATTTTTTTATCTTTTCACAGGTGGCCTATCTCTGAGCTGCCATTGCAATTAGAGAATTGATGTACAAGTCCTGAGAAGAGCTTTTCTCTCCACTTTGGGCCATTTCCAGACCACCAGTACCAAGTTTTGCATGAAAATAGTTCCTCTGTCTTCTATCTCCTCTCCTCAAGAACCAAAAGACATGGAGCCATGGTACACACGTAAGAGATCTTTACCTCAGACCTTCACAGGACACCTCCCTCCTCACACTGTCCCAACCTCCCCAGAAATGTCACTCAATGGATCTGGAATACAAACAAATTCACAAAGGTCCTCAGTGGACTGATTCAGCAAATAACCCAACTAAATCCTAGATAAGCGCAACTGGGACTCTGGGGGTGGACTCAAGGCAGAGTAGAGGGTAGCTGGGTGTTCTCACCTCAGAGAAGTGTTACCTCCATTTGCTTTGCTTGAAAATATTTGCATAGAACTGGCAAGACAAGTAGTAATGTGAGAAAGCCACGTTATCTGAGAACTGTGGATGTAACTACTTTCTGGATGCCATCCTCCAGCATTTGAAATGACTATTTTCTGAATTTCAAAAGGTCTGAGAGTCATTAGAGATGCACCCATCTCAAATATTACACATTTCACCACAGTCACAGGGAAAACTCATGGAGCACCAGTTTTTCCCCAAGCTTGTCTTGGGGTCTTAACATGAAATATATTCTCACTCTCCCCAGTGTACAGATGAGAAATTAGGGTATAAGAAAAGAAGTAAATAACTAAGATCACACAATAAATTACTGCAGAATCAGGTTGGGACTTGGGTGACTTAGCCATTCTATTTCCCTGTCTTATGGGAAAAGTAGAGCTGGAGGGGTCCTAAGGTACGAAGGAAGGGTAACCAATATCTATCAGTCCTGGGCATTGACATCCTCTATTCTAGGTCCCCTCACTCCCAAAAGTGATCATAAAAAATAAATGGGCTCCAGTCATTCTCCACAACCATGACATCAGCACTCTGGAAGAATGAAATAGTTAAAGTCTGTCCAGTTTGACATTCCACTGAAAGAACAGCAGACAACCAGACAAGCATGCTTAATTTGATTTAAGGCTTGTGTGGTTTTGGCTCTTAAAAAGAAGCTGGAAGTAGAAGAGGTTTACTCAGACTCCGGGGACAAGCAGTGCCCAGGGGACAGTGACTCAGCACACAGCACTCTATAGCCTGGTGACACTTCCTCACTTCTTGTTTCTCACCAAGTGAGTCAGCTGTGACAAGGAGTGGGGAATCTAGCAGTGACGGGAAGGGCTGAGTCCACAGCAGTCTCTGTCCTGTGATTGTCCCATTACCTCTCTCTTGATAGGGAATTCAAAGAAAGTCCCTAAAGCAAATTTGTTCTCTCTTCCTTCCATGATCCACTGCAGTTTAAGAGGGAAAAACCATCTCAAAATGAGTCAATACAGTGTGGAGAACAAATGTGACATGAGGTCATATGGGAAGACAGGTTCTGGTGAGGTCGATGGGGTCTGGATCAGTATGAACCCAGAAGGGTAGGACAGGTGAGACTCTGTGTGTGTGTGTGTGTGTGTGTGTGAGAGAGAGAGAGAGAGAGAGAGAGAGAGAGAGATAGGAGAAGAAATCACTTCAGGATAAGAAAGTTTTTCAGATTTTGTCTTGATCAAGTCAATGGTATTAATTACAATCTAATTTTATGTAATAGTCATCACTTTTTACACTTCATGAAGTCAGAACACACAAATACTGACTAGTGAAGGCCTTTTCTGAGAAGTTACTGATCTTTTATAATGTAGATATCTCAAATGGCCAATAACATGTCTATTTTTAGGTAGAGCTACTAAGACATCTTATTATGGGCTGAATTGTATTCCCAACTCCCAAATCCATATACTGAAGTCTTAGCTCTCATTGCCTCAGAATATGTTTGTAATTGGAAATAGTTGGGCATAAGAACTTTAGAGGTAATCAAGTCAAAATGAAGCAAGTATTATGTCCCTAACTCCCTATGACAGTTGTGTTTATATGAAGAGAATATTGGGAACTGGACAAGAACAGAAAAAGGTCCCTATGAGATATGAGGATGCAGGAAGGCAGTAGCCTTCTACAAGCCTTGGAGAGAGGCTTTAGGTGAAAGCAACTCCATTGACACCTTGATCTCAGACTTGTAGCCTCTAGATTTATCAGGAAATGATTTCCTGTAGTCAAAATCACCGACTCTAGTACTTTATTATGAAAGTTACAGGAACTACAGATACTAGGCCCAGCTCTGTCCTAGGGCTTTTACATCCATCTTCAGAAAGGACCTTGCATTTATAAGCCAATTCTCACATACCCAAATGATTCCAAATGTCTCTTGAGTTTACAGAGGAGGCAATGAGTTTTCCTCCTCCCTATGTTCTTGAATCAAAAGATGATTATAAAGGAGCAGACTTAGAGGGTTCCAAGGTAAATCAGGAATCATTTGAGGGAGTAAAAAGCACACTAGAAGGTATTGTGGGACTAGTGGAGCTGTGGGGTGTGTGTTCCATCTTGTTCTTCAGATTCTCATGAAAATTGCTTGTTTTGTAAGAAAATGTGAAGAGGAAGAGGAGATACTGTTCTCTGGAAAAACCACCCTTATGCTCTGGTACCATCAGTGAATTCTGGCAGAACAGCCCACGATGAGAAGAGATGGACTTCTTACCTGCCCTGTGCTTTCAGAGTCGTCAGCTTCCTTACCCACAGCTCTATGGAGGCAGGGAGGGAGCCCTGTGTGTGAGATGCTCCAAGAGGGAAAACTTCTCTTGGGGACTCCTTAGGTCCACTGGTCCTTTCTTTCCCCTGGAAGCCCAAGCCAGTTGATTAATTGTGATTTTAAGCAGTTGATTCTTTTCAAATGTATTCAAATTTTGGAGGAGCATACCCTGCAGAACTTTTGCTGCTATAATGGTATGACTTTGGCCAGAAGGCTTATAATCCCCAAACTTGGTGGGCTGTGTTTGGGTGACTTTCATGCTTTCTCCCAGCAAATCCCCTTGATGTGAGGAGCCTATCTGATGCCATTTCGTGCATGCATTTGAGTGGAGCAGAGAGAGGATCTTTTCTGAACCTGCCTAATTGGAGAGAATTGTGTGTAGAGCTAAGGAGAGTTCAGAGGGAGAGGGATGTGTAAGGAGGGAGTAGTCTGGAAGAAGAGAGCTCCTTTTGATAAAAATGTGGACATTCCCACCATCATTCCTCTTCAGCTGCAGCTCTGCAGATGGACCCTTTAATTGAATTTTCCTCTGGCCATAGGGGAGGAAACCATTTCAGACCAGAAGAGCAATTGAAGTGAACGATGGCCTTGACTATGACTTGGGTTTCTTTTCAATAGAGCCAAGAGGCAGATGGGAGGGGGTGGTTTATCTTGGTGCTTTCATCCTATATCTGCTAACCTCTCCTACTTTTCAGTTCCCTGGCATCATTTTCTTTTTTTAAAAAATATCTGCTCAGGGCTCTTTGGCAATATCCTAGACTCAGTTATCAGGGTTAGCTTGAAAGAAGATGAATTCTAAAAGTCGAATTTTCATTGGCTTTTCATTGGGTTGATGGAGCATCTGTATTTGCCCAAGTCCCTGTGTTCTGCTCAAAAGACTTGGTCACGTTCAATATCTGCCTGTTGGAAATTTATCTTCAGCCAGGAAGAGCATGATCAGAAGTAAAAGCAAAAACTCAATGAAATAAGGAGCAAAGAAACAAAGTCAATAAAAGAATATGCCAGCATGAAATTCTCAACTGAGGAATGGGGACTATATGGGCTAGTCACCCTGAATAAGTTACTAATGTATGGGGCTATTCACCCCAAATTATTCCCTCACAGTTAAAGTTCCATAGAACCTTGATGCAAATAGTGGCTTACAAATAGCTGAGGAAAAATACAAAGTCACCTTTTGAGGGCTAAGCCCCCTCTTTTTTGAGAGTACTAAAGAGAAAAAAAGATGAGTTTAAAATGGTGATTGTGGGACGGAAAAGATAGTACAGCAGAAACAGCATTTGCTTTGCACTAAGCTTACCAGGGTATGATTCCTAGCATCCCATATAATCAAGAGTAACTCTTGAGTACAGAGCCTGGAGTAACACTTGAGTATTACTAGCTGTGCCCCGCCCCCAAAAAAAAAACCTGGTGAGTTGTGATTAGGGTTTTCTGAGAGGACTGAAGATGTTAGAGACTCAAGAGTAACTTGCAGGATCACTAGGAAGACTTGAATCACTATCCATTCACATTTTCAGTCATCCTCCTGGACATCAATGGTAGTGATGGAGTGAGGAGAAAATTGATTATCACAAAACCCATGCATTGGCTTATCTGTTCATCAGTGTTGACAAAAATTGCCTCCCAGATTTCTGACTCTTTGTTCAAGTTTATAAATGCAAAGGTGGATGGCATGGTCCCTGGGACGTAGACGGGACAAGTCTATAGGCACAGCTACTCCATAGTGTTGCATAGAGAGAAAAGGAAAGTTGAAATTTGGACAATGTGTTATCATAGGCTAGGGAAGAACATTCACCATCTCTATGTAAGAGTATCCACAACACCAACATCCTAAACAAGACAGGAAGTCTATTAGTTCTTTACTCAGCCCTTTGTGGCATTCACACACAGCATGGTGCCACAGGAGACATGCAGATTCCATATGGCATAACTGGCATTCCCTGGTGCGTGAGCATGATGGAGAATGATGGAAGCTGTTCAAGAAGCTGTGGTGATGGAAGGTGTGCCAAGAGAATGGAGGATATGACAGGAAAAAGAAAGTAGGTTATTCTGGGTCTCTACTGCTGGCAAAAATATAGCAATGCTCTTGAGAATGGATGGAGAGGTGGTCCGCTGCTGTGGGCAGAACAATGATATCCAGAAATCATGAAAGAGATATTGAGGCCAGTGAATAGAACCATCAAGGCATAGTCTCAACTACATCAGCAATTTGACTCTTCTGTGAGAAATGAATAAATAAAAGCAAAACTCACTCTCACTTTCACCCCAGTCACACCATCATTCCTTATCATCATCATCCATTCCTCATGCAATTAGTATTATTTATTTCTGCTCTTTTAAAGGGTAGGAAATTAAGGCTCAAGCTATCTGATTCACTCCTGCAAAGGCACAGCCAGTGTTGGATGGTAGGTACAGGCATACCGTCTCCCACATATGGTCCCTCCCTGGATACGAAGAGGGAGGATAACATCCAGGCCACAGTCCCCAGACCATGGAGCTGCTCGTCTATGCTCAAATCTAGTTTCCCGTGGACTGGCTGAGCTTTCCTGCTGAGCACTCCCAGGTGTATTTGGAGGAATTCATTCCATTCACAGGGCAATTGCCCTGCATGTAGAGTATGTGGGTATGTCGGTACCATCAGTAGGGTGAGCAGAGTCCTCCACACAGTGAGCAGGAGCTACGCCAAGTGATTCTCTCTGGCCAAGTCTTTGCTAACAATGGGTCCCAGTGAAGTGTCTTATGCCACCTATTGTGTTAGGCACGTCACATTCTTATATTTCAACTCAGTCTCCCAACCACTCTTGTCAGGCATATTAGAAAGGGCATTTCTGAAAGGATTTGAACTGTGTCAAAAGACACCTTTGAATCTAGTGATTTTACTCTTCCCTTGGGTAACACTGTTCTTAGAGCCCCACCCCATGCTACACCAAAGCTGTAGTTGTTTGGCTCAATAAATAGCATTTTAGGACTGGAGAGCTAGTACATCAGGCAAGGTGTTGCCTTGCACATACTTGGCCCAGCTTTGATCCCCAGCACCTAATATGGTCTCTTGAACTCTTCCAGGAGTGATCTCAGAGCACAGAGCCAGAAGCCCCGAGAACAGCAGGATGTGGCCCCCCAAACCAAAGGAAACAAACTCAGAACATAACATTCAAAGAGTTTAGAGAATCCTAAGGAGTCATCTACTGATTACAGAGAAAGTTGAGTCATTAGAGCAGAAGTGGGCTGCATCATGTATGGGAGTTGTCTCAGGGACCTGCACAGTTACCAAGATCAGGAGCATAATCACCATCCCATGTCCTCCTAGATACTGTAGGGTTGGAGGAAGAGTTCTTTTATGAACTCTTCCATGGAGGGTATAATAACTAAATATCATCACACTAGCAGGAGAAATGTAAGATCAACTTACATGTATACTGGCACTCTATGTAGATTATACACATAAACATGTATAATTCATGTATAATGAATATATGTATAATCCCAGTATACATATAAAATCAATTTACAGGTATACTGGGATGCTTTGTAGATTTTGAGATTCAGTTTTCAGTTTTTTATGTTGGAGCTAAAGAATAGGATAAAGTTTGAGTATTTTGAGGGTATCACTGTATCACTGTCTTCCCATTCATCATCGATTGGCTCGAGCTGGCACCAGTAACATCTCCATATGTCCTGTCTCATGCTAGTAGAGCCCAAGGGCACCTGCTTGCTCCAAGAACATAAAAGAGCCTCAAACCATTCCATCAGGTCATGGGAGTGAGGTCTATAATTGTTACTGGTATTTGGCATATCAAATACAACATGGGTAGCTTGCCAGGCTCTGCCATGCGGGTAGCGTATTCTTGTAATCATCTCTAAGTCCAGCATTTATTGAAGAACCACTTGCGGCCGAGCGAACTGGGCTGTGATAGGCTGGTCTGCTGGGTGGAGTTCTGACAAGAGGGAAGTCCGGATGTGGAAAATGGAGCCCTTATGGAGTAGGGGGTCATCTGTCTTGTTGCAAGGCTCTGCTGAGGTAGGAAATTCACAAGACAAGGACAGGTTAACTTACATGAAAAAGACAGATATCTGGTAATCCATTTTCTTCCCAGACACTCCATGAGTCTCTCTGAAACATTCATTTCTAAAGAAAAGCCTAAATGGAGGCTAATTTCCCAATTTTCATTCTTCTGGGCAGTTAAAATAGTAGTGAAAGCTCTTTCTGAGTCACCGACTCTTGATTGACCTTAATTATAAATAATCCACATGCTCAAGTGGCATGGCTAGGGAAAACCTGTTTGATTACCTTGGGGAGGCTGCCTTTTCTTTTTTTTTATTTTTTTAAAAATTTTTTATTATACCACAGTGCTGCATTTTATACCTATGCTCCTAGGAATCACCTTCCAAGGCTCTGCTACACAACTGTACCATGGAAACACCTGAAAAAAAGGACAGATGATGATGAGCTTTATTAGAAACATTTTTTAATTGAATCACCATCAGATACACAGTTGCAAAATTGCTTATGATTGGGTTTCAGTCATACAATGTTCCATCACCCATACCTTCACCAGTGCACATTTCCCACCAGCAATGTCTCCTGACACCCTCCCTCCTGCCTGCCTCTGTGGGCATTTTCCCTTAGTCTCTCTGTCTCTCACGGGTACTAAAAGGTTATCATGTTTGTCCTTAACCCCCCGTCAGGAGTCAGTTCTTGTCCAGAATGACACTTTTTCTTGGTGGTCCTTCTCCATCCTAGCTGCCTTCTCCCCCAACTTTTGACAAGCTTCCAACTATGGACTAGTCTTCCTGGCCTTTTTCTACTGTCTTTGGGTATTAGTCTCACACTATGCTTTAGTGAGCTTATGTTTGCTGATTGCTGTGTGGTGGCCACTCAGCTGAGGTTCCAAGGAATTTCACAGCTGGGGCCCACTGCTCATCTCACTTGCCAGTTCATGCTTTCTGGTCATTGTAAGATGCTCAGCAGTGGCCCTCTCTATCCACTAGATATCAGCTCCTCTCTCCAGTCGTGACATTAAACATTGTTTCTAAACATCACCTGGTAAGTCCCAAGTGATATGATTGCCCTCAGCAGAGAACCACTACTTTCCAGTGTGACCTGGTGCACCTCAAAACTGATTCATTAGACTATTCACCTCTCATTCAGACTAACCCAAGTCTCAAGGTACCCCTGTTGGCATTGACTCAGAATTCCCCAAAAGGACCAAAATGAAGACTCGCCTCCAGAGCCCAGACCTTGGGTTTCCTGTGTTTCTGTGCTTGGGAGTGACTGCCACACAGACATAAAACCCTGGGAGAAATCTTTTCAAATCATTTCAGGACACTCACTTGGTTTGCATTCTTGCAGAGTGACTGAACCTCTCTAAGCTCAGTTTCCATATCTACAAAATCTGGGTGACAGGTGACGGTGGCACTTCTGTCACTTGTGAGGATAAAAAAGGAAATTATATACAAAGCACCTACTCCTGCACCAGGCACGTAGTAGGCTTAATCCATCTCAGTGGTCTTTGCCCTCACCCTTATCTCACCCCCAGAAAGGTAGGATTTTATTTGGTACCAAACCACCAAGGAGGGAACATGGAATTCCATCAAACAGAGCCTGTGTTCTGAGCGGGAGGCTGTATTTCCTTCAAGCATGACGCTCTGACTTGGCATAAACCCACTCCTTTGTGAATCTCCACGTAATCTCTCTCTGCGCAGACCTGTTGGATCAAGTGCTACCCCTCCCCAGCCCCGAAAAGGTGTGGGCCCCTCTGCAGGTGTCTGCTGTCGATAAGCTTGTCAGCAGAGGCTTTTCTGAGCCCCGCTCATCTGTCAGATGTACAGGTGTGCCTGCTCTCAGCTTACACCCTGGAGTCAGGGCCACTGCTGCCAGGATGGAGGAGTCTCCCCCAGGGATGGAAGCTTTTATCAAGCTGCAGAACAGCCTGCTGAAGTCTGGTGCCCACAGAGGTCGATGAATAGGTTTCTCTTCATCCTGCATCTGGAAGCCTCAAGCCAGCGCTCCTGTGTGGATCAGATTGCTGCAGTGTTCTTGCGGGGTGGAACCAGGTTGTGCAGGCTCTCGGAACCCTGCAGGTCACAGAGTAAAACGAGCCAGGGAAAGCAGCTACCCAATAAGCATCCATGTCTGCTAACATGACTAATTAAACAGAGTCAAGGTTATGCCGGGGCGGGGCAGGAAATCAGATTGAGGTGGCTACTCTCTTCTTCCCTCTCCCAGGCTTGCATTTCCCTGGACTATTTTCAAAAGAGATGGAGGTGGAGTGGGGAATAAGTGAAACTAATGCTCCCATGTGGAAATCTTTCTAGATTTGCAACTGGAGAAATCATCTTCATAGAAAAAAAGGAAAAAATTAAAAATTGTTCTGGGAGACAGAGAATTGGAGCAGAGATTTTATTTACTCATTATTTATGTTAGCAGGGTCTTCTAACAGTGGCTAGGGAATATTCTATGTTGGGACCAGAGAGGCTCAGCAGGCTGAGTGGGTGCTTTGCATGCAGGAGGCCAGGGCTTGACTGATGACACTGTATGGTTTCTAGAGCACTGACAGGAATGACCTGATCATAAGTCAGGAGTAGCCTCCAGCACTGTTATGTATGACCCCCCAAAGAAACAGAAATATTCTATATCTAATAGCTTCTTTCTACCAGGGTCTGAAAGACATCAGCTGGTAGAACATCATTCCTCTTTACAATGGCCCCAAGAGCCACAAGATGCAACCTGCTAGAGCACCCTATTTTGTGACGCTTATGACATGTGCAGGATGCTGAGTCTCAGAGGGGCTAATGAGGAAAGTCATTGAGTAATCATGTGACAAAATCACTAATAACTGAACGATGCCTCTTAAGGACAGTGAATGGCACAGTGTACCAAATGTATTCAAAAGTAAAGGTTGAAAATAAAATACTCTTGAGTTCCCCTAAGTAACCATGGACCCAGCTAGTAATTAAGTGCCCAGACCCTAGAGAAAGTTGTACTTTTAAAACCCAGCTGACTTACTAGCAGTGTGAGAGCTTCCTGAATTGGCTGACTTACCTATTCTGGTTCTCAGTTTCCACACCTGTCAAAATGGTATCTGCTTTCACTTCCTAGGGATGCTGTGGCAAGATACCACCAATTTGGTGATTTGAAACAGAAGAAAAATGTTTCCCACAGTTCTGGAGCCTGGAGGCCCAAGAGCAAGCTGTGGGAAGGCCCATGCTCCTTATGAAATTCCTGAGCTCTCCCAGCTTTTAGTTACGATGGCCATCTTTGGTGTTTCTGGGCTTGACGCAGCTCTCCAAGCTCCACCTCTCTCACCACGTGGTCGTCTTTCTGTGTCTACATTCTACTTTCCTGTATTAGGAGAATGTCAGCCTCAGTAAATTCAAGCTGTTCCCAGGGCAGCCTCATTAAAATTCCTTCACTTGTAATGGTCTTATTTCCAATTAGGTCACATTCATAAGTATGAAGAGTTTAAGATACTTTCTGAGAAACAATTCAACCTGCAACTATTCCTCATGAGTTTTTATGAGAATTAAAGTATAATATGAAAAAAAAGTTAGACCAGTGTCCCCCACATAACAACATAGACCTTTCATTCTGGTTATGGCTAAATAATACCTTGACATGTGTGAATGTTACTGTTCTCCATTGCCAAAGAGGAAGCATAAATTAGATCTTAGAAGACTTAACCTAAGGTCACCTGTTAGTCAGTGACAGTGTCAGGATGGGTCACTCAATATCCCTTGCACTTCTTTTAGCTCTCTATGTTTGTACCTTCTACTAGGGAAATGAAGGAGGGTTGGGTCACACCTGATCTGCTCAAGATTTACTTCTGATGGTGTTTGAGGGTTATATATGGATCCAGTGAATGAATCATAGTCAGCCACATGCAAGGCTAGCAGTTAATCCCTGTCCTATGTGACTCGCTCCTTCTATCTTTGTGGGGGGTGTGGGTTTGGCATGGAGCTCTGAAGAACTCCCAGTGATGCTCAGAGGACCACTATCTTGCAAGCCCAAGATTCTTTGGGGAAATACCAAAATATTTAGTTAATTTACTTATTGGTTTGGGAGTTGCTCTGAACAGTGCTTGGGGGGATCATAACAGAGCTGGGGATCAAGTTTGGGGGACCATAACAGAGCTGGGGATCAAGTTTGGGGGGGACCATAACAGAGCTGGGGATCAAGTTTGGGGATCCTGCCTGCAAAGTGTGCATTTAACCCCTTGAGATAGTACTCTGGCCCATGATCTAGTTTAGATCCTTTCTTTGTTGTTGTTGCTGTTCTTTGGGTCTGATGGTGCCAGGACTCGCACCTAGGGCCTCACACAGGTGTGCTAAGGGCTCTGCTGGTGAGTCGCTTCAGAACCTATGTTCCTTCTAGGATGACAGGCTCCTTCATAAGCTAGTTTTTGTCTCTTTCCTTGCAACACATACTTTTCCACCCTTCATTTCTTCTAATTGATCCCGTCTGTCCCATGTGTTCACTGCCAGAGAACCCCAGGTAGGAAACACTCAGCAAGAATAATATTGATTCTAGCATTCCACACACAACTCTGAAGTCCCTAATTGGACTAAGTACATGTTAGGTTTAAAAACATATTCCTTTGTTTCAATCGTCTGCAGATGAGGCATGTTGAGAAATAGTCATTTATAAACAAATGAACAATATGCCAAATACTTTTCTAGTGTTTTAACAAATATTAACACACTTAATCTCCAAGTGACTGTGAAGGAGTTATGGAGTTATGATTTTATCACTGTTTTACAATTGGGAATATTGCAACACAGAAGTCTATGACCATAGAGCTGGAATGTGCCAGAATGTTCTCGAACTAGGTCTGGACCTCAGCAAGCTATCTTTTGGCTCTGAAGTCTGTGCTTTAAGGATTGTATAACATACATAATCTCACTGCATCACATGCTTATTCTTAAGGCATTTATTTAAAACTTTACCAAAAATAAAGGTGATTTTATACTTTAATGTTAAAGATGAGACTAAAGTAAACATTCTCAAGATGTATTCTTAAGTGCACAGCCTGAATTACCTTGCTTGCAAAAGAATCATGACTTAAAGAGTGGGCAGATTGATTGTGCTTTGGTTCATACTGTTAAATTGCACAAATGAAGAAAAGAGTTCTCAAGAAGCAAAAAATGCGACCAGCAAGGGCAGGAAGTGGAAAATTGTGGTGGCATGTCTGGGAAGTGGCAAACACTCCAGTTGGAACGGAATGTGAAGAGCTGGAGGGCCGAGCTAAAGAGCAGCTTCTATGGAGGTCTGGAGCTAGTGCAGGAGGGCGTGGGGGTTTGCGTGGTGGAGAGGGCGGGAGTGGGAGAGCTTCAGACTTTGCAGAGCACCTCTCCAAACTTAGGACTGTATTTTTTGAGCCAGAGAATGAAATAACAGGAATCTGGCTAATGAGAAAATGTTCTTTATTCTCCTCAAAGAAGAGTCCCTGATCGCAAAGTTCACTTTAGTGAAGACTTTTTATTGGGAGGGGGCACTGTGAGGGCAATTTATTTTTGTTTAACATGACACAATCTTAAAGCATTTCATTTGGCATACAGAAAAGTGCTGGAAACTGAGGTAGGGTAGATAATACAAGGCACTTGTTAGCAGCTGACCTCAGTTTGAATTCTTGTACCTTGTATGATACCCCAAGAACAGCCAAGAGTGACCCCTAAGCATTAGAGCCTGGGGTAAGCCCTAAGCACAATTGGATGCGGCCACAACCCAGTATATATATGTATATACACTATATATATAGTGTATATATATGTATATAATGTATATATATATACTGGATTGTGGCCAATATATATATTTATTTTGTATAGACTAGAGTGTATTTAATATAGTACATTTCATAATTATCAGTCTTTATTTCATAATATTAATCTATCAAATTATATGGGATAATATGATAATATGGAGAATAACCTCTCTGACTCTAGAGTTGATCATTCCCCTGCACTTTTAAAACTTTTATTGTGTATATAATTATATATGGACAATAGTATATTGCCTATTCTTACATGTCATATAAAGTGTATGACATGTATATATAAACCATGTACATTTTACTGCAAGTTGATACTTCATTCATTATGAAACATTTTAAAGATGTCTCCTGAGTAGTGCACATAGTTCGAAGTTATCTATTCTTTTTATTGCTGTGTAGCTTTCCATGGAGGAATATGCTGTTTCATTTGTTCCACTCTTCTTGGTGGGCATTTAGGTTATATTGATTTTTTTAAAACAAGAAATGCAAGATAATTTCTGAATCTTGTGTTTTGCCAAGTGAGAAGCATTCCTCATCCAGGATCTCCACCCCTACCTCCTGCATTGCAAAACACAAGAGATAAAGAGAGTAACCATTTGCTTAAGATCACTTGGATGGCATATAACTAGAACTAGTCAAGAGTTATAAATATAAACAAATTAATTTTTATAAAGAAGTCTCCAGATATTAAGGTTTTAAATCTCTGCAGAGCTGGGTAAGTATGCTAGCATGTCTGCTAAGAGCAAAATTATTTCTGGGTTTGTACCATTTCATTTTACTTAATAGTGCCAAATTCTTCTCAAAGTGGTGTACCAATTTACACTCCCAGCAACAATGTTAAAGATTTATTATCTCCAAAGCATTGCAATAAATAGAATCAAAATTTTAAACACATGTTCTCTAAAGGGAGTAAGACTGTTTATCAATGCTTTGAAGTTGCATTTTCTTGATAACTTGTAACTAACAATTTCCTTACATTTTTGCATGGATTATTTGACTTTCCCTCCATTTGCAAATTTTCTGTTCAATCCTTGGTCTACCCATTACTTTGTCTCTTTTATATCAATTTGCAGATATTCTGTACATGTGCTAACAATAACTTTTGTTGCCAATATGCATCACAGAAAATACTAATGAAAATAATTCATCATGAGCAATGCTAGGAAATCACAAATCTCACTTGAAGGCTAATGCACAATAACAAAAAGAGGTTTTCAAAAGAGAATTTGTCGATTATAGATTTTTATAATTTATTCAAGTGAATCAGTAGAGTAGTTCAGGGTTCAATCCCTGGCACTGCAGAAACAAACAAACAAACAAATAGAACAAATTCATTCAGTAAACAAATGTTGCATTTCTTCAAAGGATTAGATTCTAGAGCAAAAGGTTTACAAATGAGACAGCATCTTTGCCCTTAAGGGATTTATAATCTAGATGTAGAAAGAGACAAATAGCCACTTAAATTCTATTAAAACCCCATCACCACTATCATGTTCAGCAAAGCAGTATTACACGCCTGACCCCAACAATGTGCTTTGGGCTAAGGAGGACAAAGTGCTTCTGCTCACTGTGATCACAATTGGTTGATGAAGGGCAATGCGGAAAGTTCTCTCCCGAGGGGCGGGTCCCATTGGCAGCAAAGGGGATGGGTGCAGAACCACCAGGTCGGGGTGTGGCCATAATTGGCATGCTCACAGGTCAGTCTTAAAAATAAATGAGATTCCCTTCAGTGCCGATGCTTTCTTTGACCCTTCACGCCTCTCTAAACAGGGTTTCTTGCTCCCCATGCTCACAGGTCAGTCTTAAAAATAAATGAGATTCCCTTCAGTGCCGATTCTTTCTTTGACCCTTCACGCCTCTCTAAACAGGGTTTCTTGCTCCCCCATCCTGTCCAGGTTATCCCAAACAGCAGGAAAAGGCCCTTCACTATCACACTTGTCAGGGATTAACTCTGAAAGCCAATGGCATGAGAAGTTCATGCCTCTACTTCCTGTTTTGGCCCAGCCTCCCTGAATATTGGGAGTCTTGTGAATGCTGGAAGGATGTCATTGCTCCACCAGCAGTGGGTGCTAAGTTCTATGCAGTTTTTCTAAGTAACTCAGGTTGCATTTACATGGCCCACTCACACACTGTAGCTTAATTCTCCTTGGAATCTGGGAGCACCTCTGCACTTGGTTCCAGCGGCCCAAATCCTAATCTGAAAAACTGCTGCTCAGGGGCAGACCAGGATTACACTAACTGGTGGCCATGGAGAAATTTTTAGGCCTATCCAATTGCTTTTCTTGTAGCAAAAAAGAAAAGCATCGGTCCTGTCTCTTTCAATAAAATTGCTTTTGAAATTAATTGGTGAGCATCAAACCATGATGAGGAAGTAACATCATTTGCAAAAATGGAAGAGCTCCGTGTTTGTAGAAGGTGTAGCTCTAACGGGCCACTAATTACTTCTGATGGTTTCTGAGCCCACACATCTGTGGTCTGACACAACCGGGCACAAACCTTTCTGCTTCAACAGCTGATGCTCTCAGCCCTGATAGGGGAGTAAGGGGAAACAGCCAAGAACGTTCCCAAAGATGCCATAACATGAATGATTTGAGTCAAAAGGTTTCCTGGTCATCATTGGTGTGGCCAGGATGGGTTAATTCAGATACATTCATGCTGTTTTTGTTCTTGGACTTTCATTAGAAAGCATTTCCTCAGCAGACCTGTCCAATCCACATCTTGTTTACTCAGAGATAAACAGACATGTGCTATTACATGAAAATAAAATGTGCATTGCAAAAACATATTTGCAACTAAAATCATAAAAGTATGGAGCCCTCTGGACAAGAATTGAGTGTTGAAAGTAAGTAAAGGATTATTATAATAACCTCTCAGTATATGTATTATAAACCATAATGCCCTAAAGGAGGGAGAGAGAGAGAGAGAGAGAGAGAGAGAGAGAGAGAGAGAGAAGCCTGCATAAAGGCAGGTTGGAGGGAGGAGGGTGGGAGGGAAACTGGGGATGTTGGTAGTGGTAAATGTGCACTGGTGCAGACTGGGTGTTGGAACATTGTATGACTGAAACCCAATCATGAATAACCGTGTAATTGTGCATCTCAATTAAAAATAAATTAAAACTGTCTTAAAGTACAAGGCCACGATCATGAGCCCTTTCATCACCACACAGTGGACAATGTGCTCTCCCTGGCAGAGGGATGCCCAGATCTGTGGAGTGCACAGGGCACAGAGGGAAACTGAGTCTGGGAGATGGAGTGCCGAGAGACACAAAGCCACACAGCTGGCAACACACTCAGATACACAAAGGCTGTGCAGTAACCATGTGTGTGTCCTCTGCAGTATATGTGTATCCCGATGGGATTATCAGGCTCTCCTTCTCCTACTTCCTTCTTAGTTTGCTCGGATGCAGTGAAAGCTTTTATTTTTCTCTCGCCTGAAAGCTCTTATTATTATTATTATTTTTATTTTAATTTCTACAAATAGACCTGAGAGAGTGGGTCTAGATATCCTTCACATAACAACGTGAGGAATAATGGAGTGCGTTTTGTATGTCACCGATGAAAACGCTATATTTATGCCTCGTTGTAATCCATTCATGGCTTTATGGATCCACAGTCCCCCTGGGAGTGTCACAAATCCACATAATGTTCCTGAGTGCCGGATTTGGCATTTGGATCTCTGATGTAGCTGTCAGATATGTAAAATCACATGTAGCCAGACAATCCCCTGAGGACCCTACAGCTGCGCACGCAGGAGAGAGCAAGTTATTCCGACGTGGTCGCATCTATTCTCGCACAGATGCCGTTCCCGGAGCTGCCTTTGTGCTGCCCTAGCTAATTTCAAGTGAGGCTTCCAGGCCTCAAGTAGAAATCTCTTCTCAGGGACTTTTGCAAGCTCAATGGAGGTGACTTCTGGAGAAGCACTTCCCGTTAAGAAAGACAGGAGTTAGCCAAGAATGTGGGGGAGGGGGTTCCATCAGTCAAGGCAAGCTCTCAAAGTTAACA
Source organism: Cryptotis parvus (assembly GCA_021461705.1). Taxonomy (NCBI): domain Eukaryota; kingdom Metazoa; phylum Chordata; class Mammalia; order Eulipotyphla; family Soricidae; genus Cryptotis; species Cryptotis parvus. The sequence goes on from JAJIBD010005279.1 coordinate 42,766, forward strand.
TCCTCCTTTGCTTTCATCTCCGTTTCTTGGGCTCCCTGTCCACCCTCTGGACTCTCCCACACCCCGTGCTTGCTGAGCAGATGGTTCCCCTCTTCCTCCTGTCATCAGCCTCCCAGCACTGATACTGCCTCAGTCGTTCCAATATCCACTCCCACATGCAGACTGGGTCGGACCAGGGTTTGACAGACAAAACGGAACCACCGAGTGCCTGAAAACACAAACAAGCTGTCAGGTCACTTATCCTTTCCATGAACACCAGAGAACTTGCCCTGAGAGAACTTCTTTCTTAGAAGGTTGAAGTGAATAGTCACTCCTTTTCCTTTCAACAAGGAAAGAAAGCAAGGATGTGGAGCCAGAGGCCTGGATTTGAACTCTTCCTCTATCAATTAGCCACAGAAGGAGTAGCGGTGACTTAGCCAGGACCAAGAAATGTTTGTTAAACTGTTCACGCCACTTTGCATCTCTGCACTCAGGTTGTAACTGGAAAAAAATGGAATGCAATAAATGTCCTACAGGACCGTTGTGAAGATTAATGTTTAGCGTTTCTGTCAATGAACTATACAATAGAAGTGAAAAGAAGCAAGAAATGTCTACATATTTTAGTCAGTGCTTAGCAACCCTGAAAAGTGGACAAGTCGTGGGCTTCTAGGAAGCCTCTGAGCCCAGCCCCATTCCCAGGCATAACAAACTTAGAAGCAAGAATTGCTTCATAGCCCCCGAGAATGATAAAGTCAAGTCCAGACAGACCTCCAGAGAATGAAAAGTAACTGAGTCAGCCATGACTGTCCGTGGCCTCCAATCCTAATTCTTTTGGACTGGCTTCTTCATCCAAGTTGCTTCCTCGTTTACCATCTGTGTTTATCTGCCAGCACAACCTTATGGTGCTCAGCATAAGCCTGTAGCTCACGCCTCTCATCTCTATCCTTGGGCTTTTCTGACTCCAGGCGGTCTGCGTAGTTCACGCAGCACCTAATCCAGACGCACAGGAGGTAGGAGGGACCGTGCAGGCAGAGTGGTGGCACTCGAAGGTGTACGGATGACTAGAGCAAGCAGCTCTGAGCGAGGCTCCCTCAGGCTTCTCAGGATAATACCAAGATTTAAGTCTGCAGTTGGCTGTGCAGTGGCCCAAACAACGATGCATCTTCGTGTGGAGCTTCCTTCCCTCTTCAGGGCTCATTCTCAGCTCTGCTTCCTGGGATAGGGAGGAGCTGAAGAAGCTACTCACAGCTTTGATAGTCTTTGTCTCAGCTTTGTGGGGAGCACAGGGTAAGACAGTGGGTCCCAGGGCACTGTCAGATCCATCTCATTTCAGCCAAGAGGTGTCAGCAAACTACAGCCCAGGGGCCAAATTCTGCCTTCCTGTCTGCGGTGGTAGAAATAGTGTGACTGGAATGCGGCCAGCCTCATTCGTTTCTGGCTTGGCTGTATAGCTCTCAGGCTGCAGGGCAGTGCGGAGGAGTCAGGCTGAGTGGGGCTGGTCCATACAGGCCTCACACACTTATCGTACACTCCAAAGGACAAAGGCTTCCTGGTCCTGTTCACATGGTTTTCCCGGGTCTCTTACAGAAGAGTCACCCACTGTGCCAAATGCATAACGACCTCTATCAGCTTCGTCCAGCTGGGCCACAGAGACTCCTGGGAATTTTGTGATGGGCCTGCAGTTGTGACCACAGAAGGCAGGCAGGAAACCCGAGAAACAGGGCTGCCAGGTACTTTGCTTGAGCACACTGCTCATCCCTCTATCTCTGTCTCTGTCTCTGTCTCTGTCTCTGTCTCTCTCTCTCTCTCTCTCTCTCTCTCTTTCTTAATTGAATCATCATGAGATACAGTTACAAAGCTGTTCATGATCGGGTTTCAGTCATACAGTGTTCCAATACCCACTCCTCATCAGTGTACATTTCCCACCACCAATGTCCCCCTTTGCCCCGCCCCCAAGTCTGTCTTTATGATAGGCACTTTCCTTTTTTCTCCCCTCTCTCTCCCATTGCTCCTGCCCCTGTTTCCTGACCCCTGATTTTTTCCTTAGACGGATACAATGGACATGTTCCTCTTCAATGAGACTAAAGGGCAGCTGCTTGGCCCTAGCCTTGGCTACTGGAAGTTGGGGGCAGACAGAGGTGAATGGGGGTATTATCCTGGGGCATAAACCCTAGGTATGGAGGGGGAGAGTTGTCTACTTAATTTCAAGCAATGGGTGCTGGAGAAAGAAGTGGGAACCTCGAGGCCCCCAATGTCTGTGATCTATTTTGAAAGGAAAACAGGCTTTTGAGTCTCCTCATTTTGAAATCCACTCATATTACTCTGTATATCTCCATGGGGTCAATGAAACATAACTTTAGGCCAGCTCTATTCCAAGCGCAGGGGATGGAGACATGTGAGGGTTATTTTTAGCTTGTTTCTCTTCTGGCCAAATGATCACACCAGGACAGGTCTTCACAGCTGGGCTAAGAACATATATTTGTGCCCTTGGAGAAACAGACACTGCCACCCACATCCATGCCCACCTGCCCAGGTCCACTGCCTCCATAGCTTCAAAGACTGAAGATCCCTTAGGACGAGGACCATCCCCTTCTGATACTTTCCTACTGGGTAATTGCATGTGCCAACCCCACCTGAACCCAATCTCCTTTTGCCTTGGCAGGGCTTCCGCTTGTGCTGAGAACTTTCTGTTTTCCAGCTTTGTCCTCCACACAGGTTGGAGGAGGCAGAATAGAGTTTGCTGGGTCACTCAGACTTTTCCCTCAAAGTGACCTACTCCCCCAATTTTGCACTTAGCTTCTCCTCCCACCTTTTCTCCGGGAGCTCTTTTCCTCCACTCTCAGGCTAGCATGTCCTCTCTCAGACTCCCTCCAGGAGAGAGAGCAGCCAGCTGGCTGTGAGAAAAGGCTTCTCCCGCCCCACTCTGATCTAACCAGACATTCAGTTGCTGTCATTTTTTGTTAGATTTCCAGGTTTTCATTTGTCAGTAGGGGAACATGGGCCAGCCTCTGGGGCTTTCTGAGACACAGGTGTGTGTGTGTGTGTGTGTGTGTGTGTGTGTGTGTGTGTGTGTGTGTGTGTGTGTGTAGGGGTGCTGCTCTGGCACACAGGTGGCCTTACCTGTCACCTTAGCTCACTCATTCCAGCACATCTCTCAAGCCAGGCCTAGTAAACGTTAACTAGACTGAGTCTTAAAATAGAACAAGTGTAAATTATCAGTCCTTCCAAGGACTTCTGCGGGAGGGCCCAAATAAGCTAAGGTTCTGTGACTTTCTCCTCTGAGCAGACTTCTAAAAATGTGTATCATATCAAAAAGAACAAGGGCAACCAGTGCTGATGCAGATATGGAGAGGAAAGGACTCTCATTTATTGTGAGTGGGAATGCCAGCTGGTCTGGTGTTTTGGGAAAACAAATAAGGGTATTCCTCAAAGAGCTAGAAATTGAACTTCCATAAGACCCAGCAATATCAGGGGTCATAACACACTGCAGAAAAGCCATCTGCACTTCTATGTTCATTGCAGCACTATTTACGATAGCCAGAATCTGGAAACAATCTGAGAGCCTGAAAACAGAGAAGGGATAAAGATACTATAGTACTTTAGTACTTTATCCCCATAAAGGGATAAAGATACGATAGTATGTCTACACAGTGGAATACTATGCAGCCAAGCAGGAATAATGAAGTAATAAAATTTGCATATAAATGGATGGACTTGGAGAGTATCATGCTGAGTGAATGAGCCAGAGGGAAGACATTCATAGAATGATTGGTGGGATATAAACATCATATGAGACTAATACCCAAGACCAGTGGAAATAGGGGCCAGGATGAATGGTCTATGGTTAGAAGCTTGCCACAAGTGGTGGTGATGGGAGGGAAGTTAAGGCAGAGAAGGGACCACTATGACAATGATAGTTGGAAATGGTCACTCTGGAAGCACAAAAGACTGTGCTGAAAGTAGGTAAAGGGAAAATATAACTTTCAGTACCTGTTTGCAAACCATAGAGCCCCAAAGTAAAAATTGAATGAGAGAGACAAAGAGAGAGAGAGAGAGAGAGTGTGTCACTATAGAGGCAGCAGGGTGGAAGGGAAGGCAGGAGGGAAACTGGTGACATTCGTGGTGGGAAATGTACCCTGGTGAAGGGAGGGGTGACAAAACATTGTAAGACTGAAACGTAATCATGAACAACTTTGTAACTGTGCATCTCATGATAATTAAATGAAAATAATTTTCTATCAGTGGCCAGAATGATAGTAAAACAGGTTGGGCGCTTGCCTAGCATGCAGATCACCTGAATATGATCCCATAGAGTGCCCCCACCAGCCTAGAGTAAATCCTGCATGTAGAACTAGAAATAAGCTCTCAACACTGCCAGTCATGGTCCCAAAACAAAACCAGTCACCCCTGATAGAACTGGGGGACTATTCAACAAAACTCAGAGGGACTATTTGACCCTGGTGGCTGAGCACTGGACCGGGCTGAGCTGGAGGTCACCATGGTCATAGCAAGTAGTGTTCAGGGATCATGTGGTAGTGAGAAGGAGCCCAGAACCTCTGAATGCAAAATGTGTGTTCCAGCCCTTTGAATAATGCAACCTCCCCTTCTATCCCTCACCTGACATTTAAAATGTACATTTTTATTGAAGTTTCATTGGTTTGATAAACATGATAGTTATGTTCTACATAATGAAGTGTGTGTGAGTGATGGGCCGCATATACGATGGCACTTGTGCATATACTCAAAGTGGGTACTCTATGTAGAATGCCACACCATCCAGGTTTGTATAATTACACCCTGGCCCTCACACAAACAAGTAGTCATGTGACAATGCATAGCTCAGCTTATAACCCCCTGATAGCTGATTATCTAGGTAAGCAGTGATAGGTATACATTACTAAAGTTCACCATAGGTGTTTACATTTGACTGTCACCAAAAGTTTAGTTTTGATCCATCTCTACACAAACCCCATACTCTTCATCTCCTTTCCTTTCTAGTAATCACCGTTTTGTTTTTGGAGTCTAGAGTTTGTCTTGTTCTTTTTTGAAATTTATCTTCCACATTGTTAATCAAAGCACACAGTACTTGTTTTTATATCTGACACACTCATTTCACTTGGCATCCTACCCTCAAGGTTCATCCATATTATCCCAAATTCAAGACTTCATCTTTATCTTTTTTAGGAGCACAGAGGTGTTCACATATGCGTATTTGTATGTGTGTGTATGTATATGTGCTCAGGTATACATGCATAGACATACCACATTCTCTTGATCACTGATGGATATTTTGGTTGTTAGCCACTAAAACTCCACAGTAACAAATAGAAAGGAGCATGTATCTTTTTTAATTGTATTTTGTACTCTTCCAACTAAATATCTACAATTGAGATGGCTGGATTATGTGGGAGTCCTATTAGTTTCTGTAGCATTTCTCTAGTCTTTTCCTTAGCAAATGTACAGGTGTCCTTTCCTACCATTTCCCACCAACAAGGTAAGAGGGTTCTCTTTTCTCCACAGGCTCACTGACATTTGTTTTTTTGTTTTGTTTTTCGGTGACTGTTAACTTTTATACTCTTGAACATTTTTTAAATCCTTTTTTCTCAATTCAGAAGATGTGATTACACTGTACATCATCTATCAACCTTTCAAAAAATACATGTATCATCCAGGGTAGTGTAGATAGAGCTACGTTTCACTTTAAAGTACCACCGAACTTTGCATTTAAACTGTTTTCAAAATCAGAGACTACTTGGTAAGTGACTACATATCCTACATGTCCCAGACCTTGGGTTCAATCACAAAATTTTAATTTAAATGAATATTGTTCGGCATATATTTTTGTCTACTTTTGTTGACAATTTCATGTCCATCGGTAATGTAGGGCAGTAGAATAAATCTATACACGAACCACATAGTCAGCAACACTGAAATCAGGAGATACAAACTACCCAAACTTTAAAATCTCTGTTGGGCAGAAGAGTAAGAATAGGAGGTAAGGTGCTCGTCTTCTGGAGTTTGATTCCTGTCACCCCATATGGTCCCCTAAATCCACCAGGAGTAGTTCCTGAGTATAGACCCAGGAGTTATTCCCAAAGCACTTTTGAATCACACCCCAAGGCGTGATCCAAAAGCCAAAAAACAAAATCAAAATGTGCCTCTCAAGATGGCAGGCTGGAGTGGGGTTGGGAGTAGGGGTATCTGAGAATCCCAATGTAGGGAAGTTGACACTAGTGGTGGGATGATATGTCAAAGAGCCAACTATCAGTGTCTTTGCAAATCATGGCTTTTAAATAATTAAAAAATACTTTCCATTAATTTTTTTAGAATTCATGTTTAGAAATTAAATTCTTAGGCCAAAAAACATTTTAATATTTTTGATACAAAATCACCAAAAGGCCCCCACAGCCAGCCTACAGCGCGTCTCTGACCTAACAGCTGGGCCTAAGTGCCTGTCACCCACACCTCAATCCAGGATCATCTTTCTTTTCAGCTTTCCCAATCAAATAGCTGGAAAAATAGAAACCTTTGTTTTTGTAATTGAATCTTATCACTCAAATGTCATTTATTGCCTAACACAATGCCTAAGAAAACACCTGGTATGCAGTGAATATTCATTAATTTTTATAGGCTCTGTTAATTATAAAACAGAACATCTACTAGAAAGCTTAGAGAGCTACTTATGGTTTAATTATAAGCAAAAGCTTAGAGTATTGTCCCATGCATTTTTTCCTTTTTAGTCTCCCACTCGTTTGGATTTTAGTCTCCCTTTTAAACAATTCATATTATGTTTTCTTAATGTTGATGTTTTGATAATCACTTTTACTAAAAAGTTCTGGGACAAAGCTGAAGGGACTCACTGTTGAAACTAAGGTGTAGGGCCATTACCAGGGCCCACACCATGTCCAGGACAGATGAATGAGGAAGGAATACAGTGGAAAATCAGAGAAGGAAAGCTCCGTTCTCACTGGAAATAATCAAATACCCACAGACTCAGACTCTCTGGCATTCCTGGAGGAGAGATTCCTGCATTCTGTAACAAGGTGCCACGAGTATTTTTCATTACCTTAGAATCTGTCACTATTTGATCAGTCAATTCAGCTCAACAATTAAGTTGGAAGAAAAAGAGTCAAACTGATTGTTTTACTTTTTTTGTACGAATTGATTGTTCAACTCGGACAAAAATGTTGATCCCATTTTGTGTGTGGAGATAGTCAATTTAGAGGAATTGTTCTGGCTGGCCTGAACCCAACAAGAGTGAAATTAAACCTGACACTACAGCCCCGGCTGGCATGCTGCAGAAGGCGTCTGAATTACTAAAATCCTTAGCATGTTCCCTCTGGTTCCTTGGTATTTCACAAGCTGTGACAAGTCAATAAACATTAAGCAAATATTTGTAATTGGTTATAATTTTTTGTGGAGCAAAATCACCAAAGTGGTTTTGGCCAGGGAAATTATGAGAGGTATTGGATAGTAGGATGATTATTTAAAAAAAAAAAGCATTCCTGAGAGTAAGGTTGACCAAAGCGCAGGGTTGGTGTTATTACCTTTGGTCTCTGCCCTACCAGGAAGAGTGGAAGTCAGCAGAAATCATCTCTGTCACCAATAGTGAGCAGGAAATTTTTCCAAGTGGAATGTTCAGCAAATGCATATGATAGCCAATGCACACCATTGATCATAGCACAATTGGTGAAGGGCACAAGAACAATTCCCTTGTGTAGAGTATACATCAGGGTACACTGGAGAAAATATAAGGGAAGATGAAAATGCAAAAGAGCATGCCCCCGCACAGAAAATTCAATATATGTATGGCAGGGAATGGGGTATTAGAATTAGAATCAAAAGAAAGAGATTAGTGAAAAGTGCCATAGAGAGGAAATAAAATAAGCAGAAGAAATCCTATGTTCTGGGAGCTTTAAAGATAACCATGAAACCAGATCAGTGAAGGTAATGCCCAAAACTCTGGAGAAGAAAGTAAATTGAGGAGGAGTTGGAACAATTCCTGGTGAATTCAAGGGAATTCCTGATCATTCAAGGCAAATATTCAATGATGTTGCTAGTCACTACTGCAGGGTGGAGCAAAGCCTTGGAGAATGACTTTGAGTTTTTCAGCTCAGGTGCTTGGAGAGTGACCCTTCAAGTCTTCCAAGATGTATTAGGTTTGCAAATCATGCCCATTTCTTTTATCTATTTTTAAAGGTATAAATAATGTCATTTGAGTGACCAGACTTAAATTTTAAGGGTTATGAAATTTGAATCAAGAAACAGAAGTGTTTAAAAGTTCTGGTGGTGGTTTCATTGCTTTTTTCATGTCTCAAGACAATGAGTAGAACACAAGCAGATGAGGACCTGGTACTGCTCTACCTACAAACAGCACTGTAGGTCCATCTCACTCAGAACCAGAGCAGTTTTTAAAATATTTTTATTTAAACACAGTGATTTACACAGTTCAAAGTTTTTCACAATACAGTTGTTAAAGATTCATCATTCAACACCAATCCCACCAACAGTGGGTTTCCATCACCAAAACCCCACATTTTCCACCCACTCCCCATCCCTATGGCTGCTCCCTTTGCCGGCACTAATTATAGTGACCATTATAACCCATATATGGCAATGGTATTGATAAAGTCATGAATTATTTTTCTGGTTTGTTATGGGAGAATCTGACTGATTTCTGTTCTTGCATTGTCTTCTGAGTTTCTAGAACATAGTTGGTTTCTACTAGTCAACCTCAAACCCTCCACCACTGCACCATGGACAACACTTATTTTAAATTATTCTCAACCTCTATTTGAGCATATCCTAAGCCTATACCAAATAATCTATTCTATATTGCTTGTTGGAGCTAGTTCTCTAAATACTGTCGATGAATATATTCTTAGATGAAAGTGAATAGAAATGATTAAATCTCAACTAGACCCATTATGCTGTTTGGGCCCACTGTATAAGAAACTATTCATATGTTCCCACAGACCACACATCATGACCATACAGTTGTGATTGTGTGCCCCAAACTTAATTCTATAAAATGTGGTGGAATACCTGGTACATCAGTATAGCAGGCTTTCAGATATCAGGGAGAGCCGGTAGCCACTGTGCCCTGTGTTTCTGTGTCTGTGTTTCATGGCCGATAGCCCCAAAGCAGTTCATGGGCAGGTCCATTGGGCCTTCAGATGGCAGAGAGGTAGGGGAAGGTAACCTACCTCCATCTCCACAGAAACCCAGTGACTTTAGCCTCCGAGACCCGCATAGCAGGACTTAAAATAGGCTTCTCTCTTGGGTGGGGCACTTATGATCTGTGGACTCCAGACCTTGAAAATGGCTGCAATGATTGAGAGTGAGGTTCCTCTGTCCAAGGCTCTATTGGAGTGGCAGGCTGGGAGCAGAACCCTTCCTCCCTCCTAGATGCCTCATGATCAACTGAGCTCGGAGAGAGCAGGTAGCAGTCCTGCCCTGTGTATCTGTGTCTCTTGATCATGGTCGACAGTCCAGAAGCAGTTCATTGGTGGGTCCACCAGGCCTTCCAGCTGGGACAAATGTGGAATAAGGAATACCAGCTCCATCTCTTCGGAAGCCCAGTGACTTTAACTACCGAGACCCAGGGCAGTTTTAAAGCCACTTCACTTGTGATGGCCACTTACTGAAGAACACTGGTCCAAAGTTTTAGTCACTTAAATCCAATCCAAGACTCTATGTTATAATGTTTTTGCTCTAAATCTCGCCTTGAGGCTGACAGATAGAAATTTAAGTCTGACAATTCCTCTACTCAATCTTTTGTTTTGGCTTTTGGATGCTTTATTACATAGACATGGTAGATTAGTTCATTGATTATTGGCAATTGAACCCAAACTCCAGCTCCCATCCCTTTCATGGAGACCAGGTAAATAAATGGAGGTTTCAATTCTTTATTCAATGGACTTGTCCCCATCCTTAGGTGCTTCCACAAAAGTCCCATCATTCACATGCTAAGAATATCATTAGCACTTTTCATACTTAAAAATTTCAAGGATTTGGGGAGGTGTGAGGTCAGGACCTAGATTTTAAAAAAGAAGAAGAAATAGGGCCTGTGTTATATACAATTGGTTAAGGCACGTGCCTTGCACACAGTTGACCTGTGTTTAATCCTAAAACTCCATATGGCTGGTCCCCTGAGCATTAATAGGAGTGATTTATAAGCACATAGCCAGGTGTAATTCAGAAACCAAGCCCTAAGCACAGCCTGGTCTGGCCTCCCAAACATCCTAGTACACAAGTAGGGGGCAGACAGGATAATACAGTGAAAACACACAAGTAATAGGGCAGACAGGATAATTCAGTGAGTTGGGTGCTTGCTTTGCATGTAGCTGTCAGAGATTTGATTCCTAGAGCCACATATGATCTTTGGAGCACCATAAGAAATGATCCCTGAGTGCAGAGTCAGAGAAAGTAGTAAACCTTGACCACAATTGAATGTGACCCCCAAAATCCAAATTTTTAAAAGTCAAGTAATTGATAAAGGAGAAAAAAGTATGAAATGGAGCAAGGAAAGACTCTTCAACAAGTGGTGCTGGTAAAACTGGAAATCCACATGTAAAAGCATGAACTTAGACCTCTGCCTAACACCATGCAAAAAAGTCAGATCAAAATGATTAAAGATCTCAATATCAGACTTGAATCCATAAAGTACATTGAAGAAAATATAGGAAAAATTCTCTATGACACTGAAGTTAAAGGCATCTTCAAAGATGAAAAACCACTAATAAAGCAATTGGAAGCAAAGCTAAATATATGGGACCACATGAAACTAAAAAGCTTCTGCACCTCAAAAGAAACAGTGACCAAGATACAAAGACAGTTCACAGAATGGGAAAGAATATTCACCCAATACCCATCTGATAAGGGGATAATATCCAGGATATCTCAGGCACTGGTAGAATTTTACAAGTAGAAAACAGCCAACCCCATCAAAAAACGAGGAGAAGAAATGAACAGAAACTTTGACAAGGAAGAAATTCAAATGGCCAAAAGGCATATGAAAAAATTGCTTATCATTACTAATCATCAAGTCGATGAAAATCAAAGAACAATGAGGTATCATCTCACACCACAGAGACTGGTGCATATCCAAAAGAGCAAGAACATGTGCTGGTGTGGTTGTGGAGAGAAAGGGACTCTTATCCATTGTTGGTGGGAATATCAACTGGTACAGCCTTTTGGAAAACAATATGGACACTCCTCCAAAGACTAGATGTTGAGCTCCCATTTGATCCAGCCATACCACTCCTGGGACTATACCCTGAGAGGCCAAAAACACACTGCAGAAACACCATCTGCACTTTCATGTTCATAGTAGCACTAGTCACAATAGCCAGAATCTGGAAACAACCTGAGTACCCGAGAACAAATGACTAGATAAAGAAACTGTGGTACATCTACACAATGGAATGCTATACAGCTGTTAGGAAAAATGAAGCTGTAAAATTTGCTATAAATAGATGTACATAGAGAGAATCATACTAAGCAAAATTAGCCAGAAGGGAAGGGACAGATATAGAATGACCACATTTATTTGTGGGATTAAAAAATAGTATGACACCAATTTCCAAGGCCGGCAAATCATGGATCAAGTGGTCTCAGTGAGTGGAATGGACTGCAAGTGTGTGGAGTCAGAGGTTAGGTAAGACAGAGCAGGGAACAATGTGCTAATATTCGTTGCAAATGATAAAACCAGCCTAGAACTGAGCATTGAATGTAGGCAAAGGGATATACACGGTAACGTCTAATTGTATGTATTGCAAGCCACAAAGTGTAAAAGAAGGAAGAGAGAGAGAGAGAGAGAGAGAGAGAGAAAAGGAAAAGTGCCTGCCATAGAGGCAGACTGGGGAGGGGGAGGATTGCATGCATTGGTGATGGGAAATGGGCACTGGTGGAAGGATGGGTGCTGGAACACTGTACGATGAAACCCAAACATGAACATCTTTGTAATTGTTCATCTCATGGAAACTTATGAGAGTGGCATAAAATGTAGTCTCATATGCTTATATAAACATATGGGACTATGTTTTTTATTTTTAATAAATAAATTAAAAAATTAAAAATTAAAAGCCAAGTAATATTTTCATAATCTGAACAGTCAATACATTTACTACTTATGGCAAACTATCATATTATAACTCTGTCTTGGCACCTGTTCCTGAAAGAACCAAGGGACACATCACTGAAGCCACATAATGAAGACTGTATGAAAATATACTGTACTAATTACTGTACTTGCTTTATTTTCTCAGCATTTTAAAATTCAAAAATATTTAAAAGGAAAGAAATAAGAGGCTTCCTTAAAAATTAAGTATGAATGAGGAAAAGTACAAGTGTTTGTAAAACTGATTGCTATGAAAATAATAAAAATGATCAAAATAATAAAATTAAAATAATCAAAGATAAGATGCTTTCTTTCTTTCATTTTTTCTTTCCTTTTATTTTTTTTTTTTGGCCACTTCCATTCATGTTCAGTGACTTGGAGCTTAGACTCCTGGCTGGGAGTTAAAGACCAAAGCATTATGGGGTTTTGTGCCAGGGATCTAACCTGGGTCTTCAGATGGTAACACGCATATTCTAGCTATTTGAATTCTCTTTCCAGCACTGTTCTTTTACCAGAAAGTAACTGGGCAAGGGAGAGAGAAAAACATTATTCAAAATCTTTGAGGTCTTATTTTATGTTAACTCTCATGAGTTAACAAATTGGAGATCATTTGAAAGAAATTTAACAAGATAGAGAAATAAATATGACCCAGTTTCACCAACCTTGGGAAAGAAGAGACAAGAAATTGAAATCTGTTGATGGAAGCCTGTGTTCTCTTCAAGAAAAATAGGCCTGTTAGAGGAAGAGATTGACTTGAATGCTATGTCAGTAAGACAGATTACTTTGTGGGAATTTAGAAACTTGTAGTTGAATGCCTGTTAAAGAGAACAAGATAAAGGGACAGAAATAGAAGACATATTATCATACAAGCCAAAGGGAGAAGGGAATATGTCGATGCTTAAGGTTAATAGATAAAAATTATTTAGGGGGCCTTTAAAATACAATTTCTTGAGTCACAACATAGTCAAAAGTTCTGCCATAAAATGCTGATAATTGTCGCTTTTAACAACTCCCGTATTTCTGAGACTCAATTAGGTTTATGAGTCCTTAATGTAGAAATAAATTAAAAGGGGCAAAGAATGGCCAGAACAATATTCCAGTAGGTCAAGTGCTTCTCCTGCATAAGGATGACCTCAGGTTGATCCCTGGCACTCCTGTATGGCACCCCCTGAGCCCACCAGGAGTGATCCCTGAGCTCAGACTCAGGAGTAAACACTGAGCACCAACAAATGTGGCCCAAAAACTAAAATTAAAAAAAAAATAAGGAGGAGGAGGCCAAGGGTTCAAACACATTTTTAATGCCATAGAGACATAATCTGATAATGATGGGGAAGTTTAACTTTCTATTTTAAAATTTTAAAATTCCAGAATTTTAGCTTCTGGAAACCTCATCTGATCAAAAGAAAAGTAGCACCTAGCTTGTCTTGCTAAGTTTCAAACAAGCTCAAGAATGCACATGGAAACACTGCTGTTTTAGATTTAGCTGATCTACAAGGATAAGGTAAAGCTACTCAGAGAGCATCAATAAAGAACCTTAGGGGAAAGGTCACCTACTTCACAGAGCCCAAAATGGGAAGGTAGCATAAGTCAGAGATAAAACTTAGAGGCACAGAAAAGCCTAATTTCAAGATGGTGACCCACGTAGATTCACTGTACATTCAAGTCTTTCAGATATTCCTCCACAATTAAAATTTCACAAGTCAGACACAGGTGAGGTCAATGCTAAAGAGCAAGAAAAGCTAATACAAATGACAATACCTAGCAAGGAGAAACTAACAAAGCTATTGTGTCATTCCTTCCCTTTAGAGTTCCAACATGGGCTGTCCACTGGGGAATGGAACAAAAATTGCAGAATCTGCCATTACTCCTTGAAATTTTGATTCAATTTGTCTAGGTGAGAAGCCAGCATAAGTCATTTTTAAATCTCCCCAGGTGATCTCAATATTCAATTATAGCTGCAAACCACTGCTCTGAAAGCTGATTTAAAAGACAGGATGGGAAGTGGGACACATACCAAAGATGCGGTAAGAAAGCGACACAGACAGGATTTTATCAAAATGATCGAAGGCTGGCAAACAAACAAAAAGGGCAGAAATGAAAACAAAATACCTTTCAGCTCGATTTGGGACGAGTTGGAGATCAGAGACAGGATAGGCCTGCTGTTTGGAAAGAAGTCAAGAGACCTAAGAAGGCGGGAAATGAGTAAATATCTTTCCAATTTTCTAAAATGGATAGAAAATGGATTCTGTAAACTACGGATGATTGAGCCTGATATGGATCTCACACAAGATTCCAGACTGTATTACTAAAGTGATGTTATAATAGGCACCCAAATGACAAAGAAGTGATTATCGGACCCAGCATGGGTTCAGAGAACAAGTCCTCTTAGTCCTGCCCATTCCGTTCCTCAGTGGGGGCTGGCAGATAAAGCTAATGTTCACACATTTCCATTCAGGCATCTGGACTTTGGCAAAACAATTGGCTACATCTCTAATGACATACTTGTGGTTAAGATAGAGAAAAATAGGTCAGATGCTAAAACATTTTAGTGGGTTATTAACTGTTAAGAGGTCATATCCAAAGAATATTCATTAATAGATTGATGGCAAACCTGAAGCAGGCTTCCTAATGTTTG
>JAJIBD010005279.1:60000-62577 GCA_021461705.1 Cryptotis parvus
CAGGCGAGTGTGACCCTTTCAGTATACGGAGAACAAGATACTCAGAATCACCCTAGTGCAGATAATAAATAAGAAGGACCTTATGGGTACCATCTAGATGACATGAAGCTCATGAAATTAATATGTATTACTTTATACCATCTCCCTCTCTCCAGTGTTTTACATAAGAGATAATCTTGGTAGAAGGGATTAGTCCTTGGTATAACCTTTGTTTATAGGGTGTGGCACCGCCCTTCTACATTCTGTATAGGGTTCTTTGTTGACATGACCCCTCCCTGTCACAGATTGGATTACTTTGGTGTATATAAGGGGACTGACTTGAGGCCCCTTTGCCTTTTTTCCCTTCTTTTGGGTAGGACTCCTCTCAGCTGAGATCCTCTCTATTTGGTGGGAGACTTAGGCTCTTTTGTATGGTCTAAGTTGGGACCAGAGCTAGAGTTCTTTCATTTTAATGGATTGCTGTGGAAGAGCTTTTGTACTATTAAAAGCCTTTTTGGAACTGCGCTGGACTCGTGTTTTCATCCATTCACCTGGCGTTCTCGGAGGTAGAAGAGACTTCTGGCCTGACACTGTCGGGGACCCCAGTGGCATCCCTGAACCCTATAGCAGTGTGAGCTGGTCTGAATTCTACAGGAGGTGCAAGCTGATGGATCATTAGCTAAAAGGCTCAGGGTAGTAAGTACCCAGAGATGGGGGCTGCTGGCAATGAACAAGTCTCCGTCTTATGTCACCTAGTGGAATCAAGCTTCCTTCTCTGGACCTTCTTAGGGAGGCCATGTGACAATGCTTTTCACCCGGTGTCTCCTGGCAACTCTCTGGTTATTCCTCTGCAGTGTGGCTTTGTAAGGTCCTCTTTGGAGGTCTGCACCTTCAGACAAATAAATGGACACAGTTGTGTCTTGTGGGCTGATAATTCTGCTGCCTCAGGCTTTCACTGGATGTCACCAGAAACTTCTAATGAGAGTTTGGGTGCCTGCTGGTCCACAGTGGGAAAATGTGAGGAAGAGGAGAAGGGACTGGGGTTCATGAGGGGCCATGGTAGAGGGTGAAGAATCTGTTTTACTGGAAGTTCTGACCATTTTTCTTGAAAAAAACTTAGACAAAAACACTTCACATTTCAAGAATCAAACTTGCTCCTGAGCCAATGCTCAGGATTCAAATCTCCTAATGCATATAGATACAGCTTGACTCATTCTTCTAAATATAGTGCCCTGGCTTATATATCTTCCCCTTTCCTGGATATCACTGTATCACTGTCTTCCCGTTCATCATCGATTTGCTCGAGCGGGCACCAGTAACATCTCCATATGACCTGTCTCATGAAAGTAGAGCCCAAGGGCATCTTCTTGCTCCAGGAACATAAAGAGCCTCAAACCATTCATCAGGTCATGGGAATGAGGTCTATAATTGTTACTGGTATTTGGCATATCAAATACGACACGGGTAGCATGCCAGGCTCTGCCGTGCAGGTAGCATACTCTTGTAGTCATCTCAAAATCCAGCATTTATTGATGAGCTGGCGCGGCGCTTGTGGCTGCGTGAGCTGACTATGATAGGCTGGTCTGCTGGGTGGAGTTCTGACGAGGGGAAGTCCGGATGAGGAAAATGGAGGGCCTCATGGAGTGGGGAGTCGCCTGGATTGTTGCAAGGCTCTGCTGGGGTGGCGGGCCAGGGTTAGAACCTGTCATCTCTCCTGGGCGCCTCATGAACGGCTGGGCACAGGGAGAGCCAGCAGCAGCTCTGCCCCATGTCTGCGAGTCCCCTTTCCTGGATAAGTTTTTAAAACCCATCTGTCCTATTATATTAAGCTAGCTGTAATTACTGTTCTCCAGTGCCTGGACTGGTAGGATCTAGGTGATCTTAGAAACTCTGCTGTCCCCAGGAGTAGCCATGACTCGAGAGAGGGAACAGCCCTCTCTAGGTTTATGTCTTTCGGGTGCAAATGACTAATCCAGAATACAGAAAACTGAAGTTCCCTCCCTTCACTAACCCAGGCCAGGTCCCAGGCAACTGGGGCATCTATTATGTTCTAGAGTCACCAAATGTATTTAAGGGAGCTCAGTGAAAGTCCACTAGTGTGTCCTGTCCCTTCCTTCCTATGAAAACCTCAGTGAAGTTTACACTCACATTTACCCCTTCCTCCTCCTGTCCCCTGACTGCCTGCCCTGCTGGGCCTCTTATTTTTATGGAACATCTATGAAAACAATCATTATCATCTTACCAAACCAGATTAAAACAAATCCTACAGACCCTTTAGACAGCCTACTAAGTTACTAAGTTAGCTCCCTAATTTCACTTTTTAACTAATGATCATCATTATTTAATTGCCATATTTTTAGCATTATTTGAGTTCAGTCAGCATTCACTTTCAAGCAAAAATTCAGGAATTCTGCAAATCCAGGATCCTTCCAAACAATAGCAATAATAGGTCATAGTTTTTTAAACTATTTCCTCTTCTTTCATTCTTTAAAAATATTGTTTAATATTTAATTATACCACCATGAGATATGCAGTTACAAAGATATTCATGTTTGGTTTACAGTCCTACAGTATTCCAGCACCCATCCCTCCACCAGT
>JAJIBD010005280.1:0-153348 GCA_021461705.1 Cryptotis parvus
GAAATCACTGATGGTACTTTTGTTTTTTCTCCAATTGGTGCCTTGGGAGAATCCAGTGCCTCAGACTTGAATGTTCTCCCTGAGGGTAACTGCAGGCTCTGAAGGCAGGGTCTGCCTCAGCACTGTCTGGTGAGGGGCAATGTCCACTCAACACCAATGCTGTGAGCACTGCCAAGCGCCCAGCTGGTACGAGCCCGGCCCGAAGTGACTGTATAGGTCAGCGAGGCCCAACCCAGCTGTGAGGATTCTTTTTTTTTTTGCTTTTTTGGGTCACACCCGGCAATGCTCAGGGGTTTCTCCTGGCTCTGTGCTCAGGAGTTACTCCTGGCGGTGCTCGGGGGACCATATGGGATGCGGGGATCGAACCCGGGCTGGCATGGGCCGGCCCGTGCAAAGCAAACGCCCTACCCGCTGGGCTATCGCTCCGGCCCGGCTGTGAGTTTTCTTTAATCTGGTGCCATGAGGGAGACGAGATTTCCTCCTCCCACATTGCTGCTGCTCAGGATCCAGTTCTAGGGCTCTGTTTGGGGGCAGGGTTTTTTTGTTTAGTTTTGTTTTGCTCTTTGGGTTACATCCCGTGATGCTCAGGGGGTTACTCCTGGTGGTGCTCGGGGACCATATGGGATGCCGGGGTTCGGATTGAACCCGGGTGGGCGCTTGCAAGGCAAACACCCTACCTGCTGTGATCTCGCTCCGGCCCCATTGTTAGCTTTCAATGTGTTCCCCCGGCACCCTCTGGCCCAATTTGTACATTTCAATTGGGTCCTTGAATCCCAAATGGTTCTGTTTTGGGTTTTAGAAACTATTTTTTTTGGGGGTCATACCTGGCAATGCTCAGGGGTTTCTACTGGCTCTGCACTCAGGAATTGCTCCTGGCGGTGCTCGGGGACCATATGGGATGCCGGGATGGAACCCGGGCCAATGCCCTACCCTCTGGGCTATCGCTCCTGCCCCTAGAAACTTTTTTTCAAAAGACGTTTTTGGGGTCCGCACCTGCACTCAGGGATGCCCCTGGCAGTACTTGGGACCATCTAGGAGGCTGAGGCTTAAACCCAGGTTGGACACGTGGAAGAGAAACCCTCTACCTACTGTACTACACCTCTAGCCCCGCCTGGCAGTGCTCCGGACTTACTCCCAGCCCTGGGCTCTGATCATTTTGGTGGTGCCCGGCATTGAGTCCCCAAGTCATTTCTCAAGCCTTGTGGAAGCCTGTTTCTTTCACCTTCACACTTGGTGTTAGGGGACTGGAGAGACAGAGGCTGCGTCTCCCGCTTCTGTTCTAACACCACATGGTCCCTCAGGCACCTCCAGGAATGACTGAGCAGAGAGACAGGGCTGAGTTCGAGCTCGCTGGGTGTGGCCCAATGCCCCTCACAGAAAAACCCACCAAATGTCTGAGTATCAGAAGGCATCACAAGTGCTTTTGCGCTATCAGCGGAAGCATTTCCTTTTCTCTGTTATCAATACATGCCAAAAGACCCCCGCAGAGGGGCCAGAGCAATAGCCCAGCGGGTAGGGCATTTGCCTTGCGCGGCCAGCCTGTGCTGGCCTGGGTTTGATCCCCGGCATCCCATATGGTCCCCCGAGCACCGCCAGGGAGTAATTCCTGAGTGCAGAGCCAGGAGAAACCCCTGAGCATTGCCGGGTGTGACCCCAAAAAAGCAAAAAAAAAAGAGACCCCTGTATACTTTTTTTTCCTTTTTGGTCACACCCAGCCATCGATGCTCAGGAGTGACTCCTGCTTCTACATGCAGGGGTTACTCCTGGCAGTGCACCCTCTGGGATGTCGGGATGGAGCTCAGGACCCCAGCATGCAGGGCAAACACCCGCTGAGCTACTCTGCTCGGCGGCAGACCCTTCCTTCGTTCTTGTGACTTGGCCCATAGTAAAAGCATCTGTGTGATAAATCAGGCCTAGACTTTGTGACTTACTTATTATTTGCTCTGCTTTTTTGGGTCCACTTGGTAATGTTCAAGGGTTACTCCTGGCTCTGCACTCAGGAATTAACTCCTGGCGATGCTCGGGGACAGTATCAGATGCCGGAGTTGAACCTGGGTGGGCCTTGGGCAAGGCAAACTGCCCACCCGCTGTGTTGTTGCACTGTCCCCCACGGACTTCTGAGGGCTGATGAAGGATGGCCAGAAGCGAGAGCGGACATCTCCCTTCCCAGCCCCCGGACTCCGTTTCAAGAAGAACAAAGGGCATGCATTGCCCTTCGGGCTCTCAAACCCAGGGCAGGATTTGTATCACTGTATCACTGTCTTCCCGTTCATCGATATGTCCTGTCTCATGCTAGTAGAGCCCAAGGGCACCTGCTTGCTCCAGGAACACAAAGAGCCTCAAACCATTCCATCAGGTCATGGGAATGAGGTCTGAAATTGTTAGTGGTATTTGGCATATCAAATACGACACGGGTAGCTTGCCAGGCTCTGCCGTGCGAGTAGCATACTCTTGTAGTCATCTCTAAATCCAGCATTTATTGATAAACCATGAGGCCGCAAGCAGCCGTGCTCTAATAGAAACCCGGACCTCCTGGGAATCTCCCTACGGCCCATCTCTGGGCTCAGGGTTGCAGTTGATCACACCCCCTCCAACACTGCATTCTTGTTCTACCGAGAAGGTTTGGGTGAGATCTGGAAGGTTCCAAAGGCTTCTTTTTATTTTCTATTTCCATGCCTTTCTTGGACAACATGGGCCTTCTGTTTTTTTCCCCCTTTTTTGGGTCACATCAGCAATACTCAGGAGTTATTCCTAGGTCTGCACTCAGGAATTACTGCTGGCGGCGCCCGAGGATCATATGGGTTGCGGGAATTGAACTTGGCCCTGTGCAAGGCAAACACCTTCCCAGCTATGCTGTTGCTCGGTCCCATCCCTTCCAGTTTTTCAATGCATAGTCTTACTAGTGGGGGGGGTGAGTAATCTCCCCAGCTGTGCTCATGCACCCTTTGCTCTCTTGGAATCGGGGGTGCCCGGAATGAAGCGTGGCGCCGTGCTCTGCTGTGTGTGATCTTCGTCCTCCGCTACGTTCTCTCTCTCCGCCTTGTAGCCGCAGGGCTGCTCCGTGCTCTGCTTTGGAGGTCCTCTGTCCTGGCAGTGCTTGGAGGGACCCACGCAGTGTCCCAGGTTGCTCCCGGACCTGCCCTGTGCAAAGTCTGTCCCTAGCGCTCAGCTCCCTCTGACCCAGTTTCCTGTGTTATTGTTTTGGTTTGGGGCCACACCCCCACTCCAGAGAGTAAGCCCTGAGCACAGCATGGCAGGGTGAGGCAGTGAGCCCAGGCTGTCCCCGGCAAAAGCCAAGCGCCTTGCCCAATGTGCTGCCTTCCCTGACCCTCCGGTTCCCTAGTTTTAATTATTAGCACCAGGGCTAGGATTGAGTAAGCTCGCCCTCCCTCCCGGTGGGGAGTGTCCTTTGCTTAAGCTGATTGGTTTCTTCCTTTCTTTTTCTTTTTTTTAGGTTTTTTTTGTTTTGGGGCCATGTCCAGTAGTGCTCAGGGCTTACCTCCTAGCACTCAGGTTTAGGGATTGCTCCTGGTGGGTTGGGGGTGCCCCTGTGGGCTTCTGGGGATCAAATGTGGGTTGGCTGTGTGCAAGGTAAGTGCCCTCCCACCCTGTTTTATAGCTCCGACCCTGATTTTTTTCTCTTTTCCCTTTTTTTGGTTTTTGGGTCACACCTGGTGATACTAAGGGGTCACTCTGCGCTCAGCGGTCACATGGATGCCAGGGATCGACCAGGGTCACTGCATACCGCAGGCGCTTTCCCTGCTGGAGTCTCCAGCGCCCTGGCTGTTCCCGGCCCTTAGTAGCTTCCGCACCTCTCAGATGTTTTCCCGGCGCTGCAGATGGCGCGGCTGTCTCCCTTTTCCTGCTGGGAGCGAGACTGTTTGTGGTGTTGTGGCAGCGGTGCCCTTCCTGCTCTGGGGGCGCCTGTGCTGTGTCCGTGTGGGGACTGCTGGGGGCCGGGGGCAATGACTCTGACTCCCCTGCAGTGCTGGGCGTTGGACCCTGGGCCGCACACGTGCCAGGTGAAGGCTGTGCTGCAGAGGACCCGCCCTCTGGCCTGGGCTGTGCTTTGAGGGGACACCCTGGGAAAGCGGTTGTTCGCCTTAACCTGGGTGCTCCCCAGACCACTGCAGCCATGCCTCTTATTTTTTGTTTGTGTTTTGGGTCCCACGCGGCGATGCTCAGGGGTTGCTCCCTGGCGGTGCTCAGGGGACCATATGGGATGCCGGGATCGAGCCCGGGTCGGCCTTGTGCAAATACCCTCCCGCTGTGCTATCGCTCCGGCCCTCCGTGCCTCTAAATTGTTGGGGTCCTGTCTGAAATGTTCCCTCGTTCTCGGGGCAGAGTTCTGAGCTCTCCTCTCCCTCGCCCTCTCCTGTCACAGGGACTCCTCTGAGGCACCCCAGTGGTGACGATGCCAGCGTGGAAGGAGCCTCGCCAAGCGGCGCCGGCGGGAGGAGGACGCTGGTGTGCGAAGTGCTGCGCTGAGTCCTTCAGCTCCGCGAGTTCTTGGAACACAAGAAAACTTGCACTAAACACCCGCCCGTCCTCATCATGAAGCGATGGCGAGGGGCGGGCCCGGGCCGCTGGAGACTTCTCGGGGGCCCTGCTGGAGCCCCTCCCTCCCAGTCCTTTGCGGGCAGGATGGCCCCCGGGAGGATGTGGGGGCGCCAGCAGCAGCAGCAGCAGCAGCGGGACACGCGAGAAGCCCCCTTGGCGCCGAGCCTGGCGGCTTCTTGAAGACAGAGGCCTGTGCCCTGCCCGCCCCAGGACGTGAGCTTCCTCCCCCAAAGGCAAAGTGGCCAGCACGAATGTCACGCTGCAGGCGCTGCGGGGGCACCAAGGTGGCCGTGAACCAGCGGAGTGCGGACCGCGCGCCGGCCGCCCTGCCCGGGGCCAGCAGCCTGCCCTGGGTGCTGGAGCAGATTCTGTGCCTGCAGCGGCAGCAGCTGCAGCAGATCCAGCTCACCGAGCAGATCCGTGTGCAGGTGAACCTGTGGGCGTCTCATGCGCTGCACGCTTGGGCGCCGAGCCCCTCAAGACGCTGGACGGCCACATGTCCCAGCAGGTGTCGGCCGCCGTGGCCTTGCTCAGCCA
Organism: Cryptotis parvus; assembly: GCA_021461705.1. NCBI lineage: Eukaryota > Metazoa > Chordata > Mammalia > Eulipotyphla > Soricidae > Cryptotis > Cryptotis parvus. The sequence goes on from JAJIBD010005280.1 coordinate 5,098, forward strand.
GAAAGCGGGAGGCTCGGCGCTGTCTCTGGGCGCCCTGAAGCCCGCCAAGCTACCTCACGTCGCCCCGTCCCCGCCGGCCGGGAGGTGTCCCCAGGACTGGCGGCCTTGGCCCTGAAACAAGACGGGCCCGTGTGGTCCCCCAATGTCCTCTCGCGGCTCCCTGGTGCCTTGCTTCCTCAGGCCCCGGCTCGGTGCTCTTCCCCAGTACTTTCTCCACTGTGGCGTTAGACCCGTCCAAGAAAGGGAAAGGGAAGCCCCCAACATCGTCCCGTGGATGCCAAGCCCAAAGGCGAGTCCACCCTCTTCAAACACAAGTGTAAGTACTGCAGCAAGGTTCTGGGGACCGATAGCTCCTTGCAGATCCACCTTCGCTCCCACACCGGAGAGAGACCCTTCGTGTGCTCAGTCTGTGGCCACCGGTTCACCACCAAGGGGAACCTCAAGGTGCACTTTCATCGCCACCCCCAGGTGAAGGCCAACCCCCTGCTCTTTGCCGACTTCCACGACGCGTGGGAGCCGCGGCGGCCCCCTTCGTCCCTGTAGAGGACGCGAGTCTCACCTCGGACAGCAAGCCTGTCCTGGTCGCGGGCCCCTCCCACGTAGGGCTATCTCCGAGTCTCCCTGCCAAGGACCCCCGGGCGACTCACAGCCGGGCCCCTCTCCAGAAGGTGAGGAGGGCGCTGGGCTCTTGGGCCAGGGGACCACCCAACATGCCTCCCCCGCGGGGCTGCGGTAGTGGCGGCAGCAGCAGCAAGACGCCCGAGCCGGGCTCTGAGACCCTCAAGTTGCAGCAGCTGGTGGAAAACATCGACAAGGCCACGGCCGGCCCCAACGAATGTCTCGTCTGCCACCGCGTCCTGAGCTGCCAGAGCTCCCTGAAGATGCATTACCGCACACACGGGCGGCGGCCCTTCCAGTGCTGCGTGTGCGGCGGCGCCTTCTCCACCAAAGGCAACCTGAAGACACACCTCGGGGTGCACCGCACCCGGCCGTGAAGACGCAGCACTCCTGCCCCATCTGCCAGAAGAAGTTCACCAACGCGGTCTTGCTGCAGCAGCACATCCGCATGCACATGGGCGGCCAGATCCCCAACACGCCGCTGCCCGACCCGCCCTGCCAGCCAGCAGGGGCCGAGCCCATGGCCACCGCGGCGTGCCGATGACCTCGGCGGCCTGGACGGCGATGAAGGCGGTGCCCAGGAGGCGCCCAGCAGCTCCTCCCAGGGGCCCCTGCCTCTGTCCAGCCTCCATTCCGGCTCACCCGTCCTGGGGCCGCCTGTGCTGGCCCCCTGGACCCCTCAGGAAAGGCGGGCCCTGTGCCTCTGGTCCTGCAGCGACAGAGCAGCAGGGAGAACGGCTCGGTGGAGAGGCGACGGCTCATCGTCGTCCCTGGCAGGAGACCAGGAGTATCAGAGCCGGAGTCCAGACACCCTGGACGCTGTGTCCTTCCAGGCCCTCTCCCGGCCACTAGCCAAGCAGAAAGTGCCCGGTCCAGGTCTCCTGAGGCGGCGGCAAAGCAGAGGGCACCGAGATTGGCGCGCCAACTTGGAAGGTGATGGACCTTTGGATTTCACTTCTGTCCATTGTGAGCCCCAGGCCTGTCCCCAAGGAGCGGGGGTTGAACTTGACTGGGCCCAGAGCAGCTCCCTCGGGCCGCTGGCCTCGGTGTCTCTCTGGCCGGAGGGAAACTTCGGTCTTCTCTCGCGGTGAGGATGAGCCTTTCCGCATTGGCCGTCAGTGCAAGTTGGTGTGGGCGCCTTTGATATTTGTTCTCAGACCTGGGTCCCGAGAGGACCTCGGGGCAATCCGCAGTAAGCGCTGCAGTCCGGGAATGAGGAATGTGTGGTTCCTTTTGGGGGCCGTAGCCTCCTGACCCCAAAGGTCCCTTTAAGGCTGAGGTCATGCAGGCGAGAAGACCAGCCTGTTTGTATGTGTATAGGTAAATCCCAGTTGCAGATTGATGATGAATTGAGAAGCCTGGTAATGCCAGAGTCCAGACACGCTGGGGCACTTGAAGGGGAGACCCCAGGTGCGGGAGTTGGAACCTGGGTCACGTGGGGTCTGTCTCGGTCACCTTTTGACCTTCGCACTGAAAAGGGCAAATCTCCAATAAGGCGGGTTGATGGGTGGAGGCCGGGAGGTCGCTTCTGAGGTCTGGTTTTGCTGCTTGCCGCCCTCAGAAGCTGGGACTGGGGGCAGGGCCGGAGGGGGGGGGTGGGGGCTTAACAGTTCGGCTTTTCTGTTTGTTTCCCTGCCAGGTCGCAGCAGTATCCCCTCAACACTGATCCGATCCCAGCCCACCCATGTCAAAGTCGAAGTTCCTGGTGCCTTTGCCGGACCCGGGACCATGTCCCCCGGCCTGATCCCTTTGTTGGGGACGCAACCACGCCGCCAGGCCAAGCAGCATTGCTGTGGGCGCTGCGGGAAGAACTTCTCCTCGGCCAGCGCCCTGCAGATTCATGAGCGCACCCACACCGGAGAGAAGCCTTTTGTGTGTAACATCTGCGGGCGAGCTTTCACCACCAAAGGCAACCTGAAGGTAGGTGGGTGGGTTCCGGGGAGGGCCCGGGCGACCCAGCGCGGCAGTATCTGGACTAGCCTAGCCCTGCGCCCTGGCTCCACACGGCGTGTTTTGGCTCGTGCTCTGGGGACCAGCCCTTAGATGGGTCTTGTTTTCTTCACCTCATTTTAGCGATGCGTAAATGACACTTTATTTATTTATTTTTTTTTTTTTTGCTTTTTGGGTCACACCCGGCGATGCTCAGGGGTTACTCCTGGCTCTGCACTCAGGAATCACTCCTGGCGTTGCTCAGGGGACCATATGGGATGCCGGGGATCGAACCGGGCCAGCATGGGCCGGCGCGTGCAAGGCAAACGCCCTACCCGCTGGGCTGATCGCTCCGGCCCCGCGTAAATGACACTTTAACTGGTGCTGTTTCTCGGGAAGAGCATCCCGGACTCCGGATGTGCCGTGCGGTGTGGGGTGCTTTGCCCAGCTGCACCCAGATGTGTGTGTGTGTGGGGGGGGCAATGTTGTGGCCACATCTCCTAGTGTGGTGCTGGTAATTGAACCCAGGGCCGCCGCTTGCAAGGCAAAGTGCCTCTTCAGTGGGGCCAGAGAGATAGACCAGTGGGTAGGGTGTTTGCCTTGCACGTGGCTGACTCTGGGTTCGAACCCGGCACCCTATTAGTCCCCTGAGCATCGTTGGTGTGACCAAAAAAACACCCAAGAAACAAAGTGCCTCTACACCTGGTGCTACCGAAACCCACAAATAATGTGTCAAAAATGAAAAGTTAAACCGGGAGCCGGAGTAACAGCACAGCAGGGAGGGTGTTCGCCTTGCACACGGCAGACCGGGTTCAACCCCCGGCATCCCATATGGTCCCCTGAGCAAAGCCAGGAATAATTCCTGAGTATAGAGCCAGGAGGAACCCCTGAGCATTGCCAGGTGTGCCCCCAAAAAAAAACGTTAAACTCTGGGTCCAGAGATCCAGTGCAGTGGGTAAGTCGCTTGCCCCCATATGACTGACCTGCCTTCAATTCTGGCTCCCCATGTGGTCCCCTGAGTGATTTCCTGAGTTCTGAGCCAGGAGAAAAACTGAGGCCCACTGGTGTGTAAGTTGCTTATTGGTAATTAAAAAAAATCTAATACGTGTTTATTGAACACAAGTAGGATCTGTCGAATGGATTCCTGATTGCAGTGTGTTAAATGGACTCAGCCCCCTGACCCAGAGACTCATGTCCCCTCCTACGTTTTCTAGGGCTGGCGTGATGGGAGTAGCTCAGAAAGGCTGCTGGGTGTCCCTGGGTCCTGTGCTCGGTGTGGCATTGCCCCAAGACACCACCAGCACACACCCGGCTCAGCGGTGACGTGGCAGTTTGCAGGCACTTGGACACCTTTTTCTCTGCGCCCACAGGTCCACTATATGACACATGGAGCCAGCAACAGCTCGGCCCGCCGGGGGAGGAAGCTGGCCATTGAGAACTACCGTGGCACTGCTGGGCGCCGACGGAAGAGGGCCCCGAGGGGTTCACCAAGGAGGTGCTGGCGCCGGCTGTGAACGTGGACCCCGCCGTGTGGAACCAGTACGCCACCATGCTCAACGGTGGCTTGGCCATGAAGACCAACGAGATCTCTGTGATCCAGGGTGGGGGTATCCCCACGCTGCCCGTCTCACTGGGCGCCAGCTCCCTGGTCAACAGCAGCCCCCTGGTCAAGCTTGAGGGCTCCGCAGGCGGCTCTCGGGGCCGAGGTGGAGAAGCCCAGCACTGCCGACAGCCTCCCCCCTCCCCAGTTCCCCACTTCTTGGAGGAGAACAAGATTGCTGTCAGCTGAGCCTCGCTGGGTTCTAGGGAGAAGGAGCAGAGTCGGACCTGTATGGCCGTACCTTGTTTTTGTGTGTGTTTTTTTTTTTTTACTTTGAAAGGGAAAAAACCGCCTGTTCCCCATTTCATATTCTACTGACGTGCAAGTGATGTTTACAGTAGGGGCCCCAAGCAGTCCTACAGTCACCGAATCACGGTGCTGCTCAGCAAAAAAAGACCGTGGGAAGAAAGACCCAAATCCACGCAGTCTCGTCCCAGTTTTGTAAGGAAGTGGGTCTTGCAACAAGCAAAAGCACGACAAACCTTGATCCCTCCTCCAGTCCCTGGTCCCCATTTCCAAAGGCTGGGGGTGTCAGTGGGGTGGGATGGAAGGGTCCCGAAACCTGACGGACGGTAGCATGGCTTGAGTGTAGAGGAGGGGCGGTGGCCCCCCCGTAAGTGTACGCGGGTAACGGACACGGTCTGTAAGGTCTATTTAGGGACCGGTTTGCATGCTTCCTTCCCCACCCACCCACATCATACTTTTTGTTTTCCTTTCTGAATGTACTTTGGGGAAGAAAGTACAAGGGAAAAAAAGGAAGTTGGAGAATTAGACCATTTCCTTTAGCCTGGTAACCTCAAGTAGGATGAAGCCCCTCGTGCCAGTTCTGGGGGGGCAATATGTTGCTGCTTATTTAAATACAGTTCTGGGGAGCCCTGGGGAAATGGTTCCAGTGCTCCAGTGCCTTCTGGGGGATTCGCCTATTACTGACCACCGGAAGAAGCGCTCAGGTAACCATTGAGACCTTGGAACTGTCAGAACTGGGTTTGCATTCTATTTTTTTGTCTTTTTTGAGTCACACCCGGCAATGCTCAGGTGTTACTCCTGGCTCTGCATTCAGGAATCACTCCTGGCAGTGCTCAGGGGACCATATGGGATGCCGGGGCGAGCCCAGGTTGGCCGTGTGCAAGGCAGACGCCTTCCCTACTGTATTATCGCTCCTGCCTTGGGTTTTTATTCTTGACCACGCAGCTGGGAGCACGGGACAGTGTCCAGTCCCCAGCTATTTCCTGGGTGTGACTCAAGGCCCAGGCTGGAGGCAGTTGGAGGCATCACGGTCCTCAAACCCCAATTGCATGAGGCTACAAAGGAGAAGCCGGCCACGGCCTGGGAGTGAAAGCTTTAATTTATCTACCTCATTTATTTTTGACGTCTGTAGTCTTTAGTCCCTGTTCCTCTTCAGTGACCGCCGAAGTGTTCCTGGACTCCGTCTTAAACCTCAGAGCTGACACGCTGGATGTTGGCCAAGTTATGTGACGCTTGTTTAAACCCTTTTTTGTTGTTATCTGTCCTCTGAAGCAATCGATGAAAAGTTGCTCTCGTGGTTTCATAAGGAGAGAGATGCCAGCCTCCGGAGGGAGAGGTCTTCTCCTCTCTCTGGAAGATCAAGACTGTTCCGCCCCGCGTTTCTTTCAGTTATTGCACCTGACTCACGAATCCCTCCGAGAAAAGAATTATTGCCAAGTTGTGCCTTTCGTTCTGCAATTGTCGGTGAACACAGCGCTAGCACCTGTTTACACGGAAGTGGATGCTTACACGCGCCAGGGCTGCCTTCCTCTCTGTTACGCTCGTGAGGCCTCGTGAATGTATGACCTACGGAGACACCCTGTAGTTTTACCTGCTGATGCTGTCTGTTGGAAAATAAATTTTGGATATTTTTTTCCGCCCCAACCACAGCAGTTGTGATTCTCTGGTGGTTTCGGCATCATACCTGAGGTGTTGCAGCCTCCTGTCCTGCTAGTGTGGCCTGGGGCGGAGCTGTAGCACAGCAGGGAGGACTTTGGCCTTACACGCAGCCAGTCTGGGTTCTATCCCCTGGTATCCCATAAAGACCCCTGAGCACAGAGCAAGGAGTAAACCTGGGCGTGCTGGGTGTGGCCCCAAAATGAAAAAAAAGCAAACAAACCCCATGTAGTTTATGGCTGATCATGTTTGGGGAGGCGAGGGGTTTGGGCCGTATCCTATAGTTCTCAAGGACTACTTCCGGCTCTGCTCCCGACTTCCTGTGCGGGTGGCTGATGAGGAAACCACTGGCATCCCAAGACTAGCACGATAACCCTTGAACTAACCCAGCCCCCAATGAAAGATTCAGGTCCTGCTTGTGTCTCGAGGACCAGGGGGCCTCTTGATCCACTGTCCCTTTGCAAAGCCACAGGTGAGAGTAGCACCCAACCTTGCGGGAGGCTGTGGAGTTGGGTCCTATATTGGCCTTTGTAGAGTGGATTTGTGAGACCCTTGACCTGCTGTGAATTCCATAGGAGAACTTGGCTGCTGGGGACCCTCTCCATTGCCTCCAAGTCCCAAAGTGTTTTGATGTGGCCTCATTTAAGTTGGGTAAAGTAGCCACTCTGCTTTTGGGGGCGACCATACCTGGTGATGTGTGGTTCCTAGTTCAATGGGGGGTTTGCTTTTGCTTAAGCTTTGGCACCTGGCAGTGCCAGGGCTAAACCCCAGACCTGCGTGCGGTGTACCTACTGCCTTATGCTGTGTTTGGCCCTGAGGGGCCGAATGCAAGGGCTGGCCAAGCCTGTGGCTAAGAGCAGTGGAGAGAACTGAGGAGCCTTGATGCGTGTCTCTGCTCAGTGAAACGTTTTTGTCTACGATGTTTTCATTAGTTTCAAGGCTACACCTAGGGGCCTTGGACCATGGATGTGTCCCATGTTCGTGTGGACCAGAGCTGCTGATTATTTAGCCCTGACCAAGAGTGGGCTGTGATGGAAACACTCCCATTAGACCCCCTGTTTATGGAGGTGTCACACCTGATTTCACACAGTTCAGGTAAACCGAGAGACTCAGACATGGGGCAGAGCTGCTACTGGCTCTCCCTGTGCCCAGCCGCTCACCAGGTGCCCAGGAGGGATGGCAGGTTCTAGCCCTGGCCCGCCACCCTCGCAGAGCCTTGCAACAAGCCAAACGACCCCCCACTCCATGAGGGCCTCCATTTTCCACATCCGAACTTCTCTCTCGTCAGAACTCCACCCAGCAGAGCAGCCTATCATAGCCCGCTTGCAGCCACTTGCAGCTGCACAGTTCATCAATAAATGCTGGACTTAGAGATGACTACAAGAGTATGCTACCTGCACGGCAGAGCCTGGCAAGCTACCCGTGTTGTAGTTGATATGCCAAATACCAGTAACAATTATAGACCTCATTCCGGAATGGATTGAGGCTCTTTATGTTCCTGGAGCAAGCAGATGCCCTTGGGCTCTACTAGCATGAGACACGACATATGGAGATGTTACTGGGGCCCGCTCAAGCAAATTGATGAACGGGAAGACAGTGATACAGTGATACAGGTAAACCAGCTCAGCCCCTCCAAACCGGGTACCTTTGCTGCACAGAATTTTCCCCCATAATTACTTGATCACTTGACATCCCGTTATTCATCGATTTGCTTGAGCGGGCACCAGTAACGTTTCCATTTGACCCGATCACATGCCAGTGTAGCCCAATGACATCTGGTTGCTTCAGGAACACGAAGAGCCTAAAATCGTTTGTTCAGGGTCTTGACAAGTCTGACCATCTTGTAGGTGGGCGGCCATGTGATCTTTTGACGTCCCGTGGGATACAGTTATAACGGCTCTAGTCCAGCGGTCTTCTCCAAGTCTCATTACACGTCCAGCCCATCTGATTTTCGACGCCTTGGCAAACGAGACAGCATCCCTGACTGTCAGCGTCCCTGAATCCGGATTCCTTCTCTCACTTGAGTGAGGCATGATATTCCAAGCATAGCTCTTTCGATTCCTCTTTGGGAGACCCGAATAGCATTCTCAGCCTGCTTTCATAGGGCCCAGGTCTCTGAGGCGAATGTTAATACAGGGAGAACAGTGAAGTCGAAGAGATGTGCCCGGCTCAATGCTCTTGAAGGTGTTCCATGCCGCTCTCTTCCTGATCCACGCTGCTCTCTTCCTCTGCTCTCATGACATGTGCCTTCAATCTAGATAGTCCAGCAGGTAGGGTACTCACCTTGCATGTGGCTAACCAGGGTTAGGTCCCCAGCACCCCATATGGTCCCTGAGCACTGCTGTGTATGCTGCTCTGCCCCCAAAATGAGAGTCACTGGGTGGAAAACCCATAAAGCGGAAATGCCGAGAGAACAGGAACGGACAGGAAACTGAATCGAGCTTTCTCATGGAGGCCTGTGAGAGCCCTACTCCGCACAGGACCCAAGACCGAGCTGCTGCTGGGGCAACCCACCAGCCTCCTGCAGATTTGGCAAGGCCAGGGTACCAAAGGAATTAACAAACGGAAGGGGCTGGAAGGTGGCTGAGTGCTTGTCCAACACTTGCTGTGCGTGCCGGTGACCCGGGTTCTGTCCCTTTGCTTTTCAGAAGTGCCGCTGCCAGGCCACGAGAGGGGCAGTCCCAGAGCTTAATTTATCCTGACACCCCCATGGCCTGCATCCCAGAGCAAGGCCTTTTTTTTTTGCTTTCTGGGTCACACCTGGCGATGCTCAGGGGTTACTCCTGGCGGTGCTCAGGGGACCATATGGGATGCCGCCGGCCGCGTGCAAGGCAAACGCCCTACCCGCTCGCTGGACTATTGCTCCAGCCCCAGAGCAAGGCTTCTTAACGCTTTTTCACCTGTCACCCCCTTTCTGCCCCAGAAACTCTTGCTTGACCCCAGTATATAGAAGTAGACCTTCAGGGCTGAAAAGATAGTACAGGGGAAAGGCTGCGTGCGTGTCGCCAGCGGCTCCCCAGGACCACGTATGTTCCCATGAGCTCTGCCAGGGGTCACTCGGCGCAGTCAGGAATAACCCTTGAGCCCCCACTCCCAATCAGAATCTTGGTGAATTGTGACAATGGTTTTGAGATCCTCGCAGTTTTTATGAGTTATTGGGGCTGGAGAGACAGTACAGCGGGCAGGGGGCACTTGGCTTGCACAAGCCCACCTAGGTTTGATCCCGGCATCCCATATGGTCACCCTGGTCCTCTGAACATTACCAGAAGTGATTCCTGCGTGCAGAACCAGTAACCCCTGAGTATTGGTGGGTGTGGCCCCAAACAGCAAAAAATATTTTGCATAGAATTTGGTTTGAGTTTGAGTGGGCTTGGTTCTGGGAACTAAGTCACAATAGCAGGGATGAGAAGTCCATGGGGCGGAGTGATAGCACAGCGGGAGGGCGTTAGCCTTGCATGCGGTCGACCCAGGTTCAATCCCGGCATCCCATATGGTCCCCCAAGCACTGCCGGAGTAATTCCTGAGCGAAGAGCCAGGAGTAACCCCTGAGCATCGCCGGGTGTGACCCAAAAAAAAAAAGTACTGCAGCTGTAGAAGAAACAGGTTCCCTCCCTCCCAACACACACACACACACACACACACACACACACACACACACACACACACACAGGCTCCCCAAGCCAAGCTTCTTGAGGTGCTGCTCTGTGAAAAGTTGTCTCTGGAGGTTCTGGATGATCCCGGGCTTCCCATGTTCCGTTTGTGGCTGTTTTTCCCTTTGGAGCTTTTGCTGCATGGGACAGACTCACAGCTCTGCGAGGTGGAGGAGGATTCTACACGTAGCATGCGTTGTGTGCTCAGTAAGATGTGTCTACACTGAATTCTCATGACCCAGTAATCACATCCGCTCTGCAGCGCCTTTCCCTCGTGGCTTCTGCGTGTGATTAGGTCATCTACACCCGCTAACAATCCCATGAGGCCAGTGCTGGATCCATTTCACAGATGGAGAGACTGAGGCCCCACTCCATGTAGCAGCCATTTAGCACCTCTAGCTGGAAGGTGTCTGGGGTGAGGAGGGCTCATGGTTTTGCAGTTGATGGGGGCAGGAGGCCCTCTGCACCAGAGGAGGCTCCAGCGGCAAGGATTGGGATGAGGGGAACCGCAGAGGGACCGCGGCGTGGGGTGAGCCGATCCCAGCCCTTCCCAGCCTCTGCCATGGCAGCTTTCCTTCCCGCACTGCAGCCTCCTCCCTGCTCACGGCTGGCGGTGCCTGTCTTGTTTTCTTCCCAGCTAAGTGATTGGTGCTTGCTGGGCCGGGCAGCAATGCACAGAACACCAGGGATTGGAGTTGGGTTAGGGTTAGGGTTAGGGTTAGGAGGGTGTTTGCAAGCCAGCAACCCAGATCCAGTCCCCGCACCTGGTAGGGTCCCCCAAGGGTCCACTTCCTGCTGAGGAGGGGTCCCTGAGTGCAGAGACTGCCAGATGTGGTGTCCCCCTAAACCACAGAACTCCATCCACATGTTTGGATGTTTTCTCAAAAGCACCCAAGAAAACAGTGGCTTTTGTTTTCTGGACACTGGCCCGTGTCTGTGTCTGGGGGCCTTGGGTTGCTCAGTGGGATAATAGTGGGGCTGGGTGCAGGGGCGGGGCCAGCTTGCTGGTGGTGGAGGGTGGGGCTCTGATGCCACAATTGGGCTCGGGTGTGCCAGGGCCGCCTACCTCTAGCGTGGCCAGGCCTGCGGCCTGCAGGAGACAGCTGGAGGCCGCTGACAGGTGGGCCTGCCTGAGCGCCGGGCGCCTCCACACAGGTGCCAGGCAGCAGCGGCTATTCACATGCTCTCAGTAGCTTCATCAGCCATGACTTGAGTCTGGCTTTTGGGTCCCCCAAAAGGTGCTCCGTGGGGGTCACTCCCTTAAGGCCACCCAGTGAAAGGTGCCCAAAATGTCCCTATGGGGAAGTCCTTTGACTTAGGAGTTTGGGGAGCACCAGGAGTCAGGTGTGGTGGCTGCTTGATTACAAATGGGGCTACAGCCGCAGTGCTCAGGGGTACTCCCAGTTTAGAGCTCTGCAGCCGTGCCAGGAATGGCACCCGGGCCGCCCACATGCCAGGTGTGCACTCGGCCCTTTGAACTGTCTGGCCCAGCGAATAGTTTCTCTCTGTCTCTTTCCCTCTCCCTCCCTCCCCTCCCTCTCTCCCCCTCTCCCTCCTTCCCTCCCTCCCTCCCTCTCTCCCCCTCTCCCTCCTTCCCTCCTTCCCTCTCTCTCTCTCTCTCTCTCACACACTCCCTCCCTCCCTCTCTCTCCTTCCCTCCCTCTTTCCTCCCTCCCTCCCCCTCCCTTTTCTGTTTTTGGGTCACAGCAGTGCTCAGGGCTTACTCCTGGCTTTGTGCTCACGGATCACTCCTGGCGGAGCTGGGGAGGCGATACCCAGTGGCTGGCATGGGATGGAAGCCGGGTCAGCGGTGTGCCAGGCAAGTACCCACCCACAGGCGTGTGTCTGGGCCCCAACAGATGGATTTTCATCCTTCCTTTCCCCCTTGGAAATATTCTGGTTCTGGGAAGGTAGTGGGCCTGGAGAGAGGGTCTGTGTGAAGGGCAGACCGTGACCGAGTGTCAGGGAGGGGAGATGGTGAGGAACAAGGTGGAAGAGAGGGTGGGGGTCTGGGAGAGGTCGAGCAGGGTTTGGGCGGTACCGGGTGCCCCTGGTGTGAGGCCCGCACCCAGCGTGGCTGGGAGCAAGGGGGGGCAGGTCTGAATGCGGGGCTTCATGTCAGGGGTCGCGGGGCGGGGGGTGGGGGCTTGCGCTTGCGGGCCGGGCCTGCGAGGCCTCCCAGGGGTTGGGGAGGCGCGCGTGCGGGTCGGGGGCGGGGGGTGCAGTGTCGGGCGTGCGCGCGCGCGGGCACGGCGGGGCGTGGGCGGGGGGCGCGCGTGGGGGGGGCGCGCGGCGCGGGCCGGGGGGCGGGGACACTGCGGCGGCGGCGCGGGACCCAGCCGGCCGCCCCCGTGGCAGCGGCGGCGCGGGGCGAGCGGGCACGGCGCCGAGCTCGGGCCCATGGTGAGGCCGTGTCCGTCGGTCGGGCCGCGCGGGCGGCTCCGCGCGTGGCCCGGCGCTCGCGAGCTCGCCCCGTCGCTGCGGACCCGACCCGCCCGCTGCCGCCGCCTCCTCCCCCGGGGCGGCGCGGGGCCGGCGGGCGGCGGCGCGGAGGCCGGAGCGGGCGGCGGCGCAGGGGGCGCGGCGGCCAAGGCGGGCGGCGCCGGCGACATGACGGACAACATCCCGCTGCAGCCGGTGCGCCCGAAGAAGCGGATGGACAGCAGGCCGCGCGCCGGGTGAGCAGCGGCCACGGCCGCCTTTGTCCGCGCCCAGCTCGGGCCTGGCAGGTCGGCGGCGCCGGCCCGGGTCCCGCGCGCGCTTCCCTGCGACCAGGGCGCGGGCCTGGGCCGCCTCCCCCGGGCTCCCCTCCCAGCTCCCCGGGCCCCCCATCTATCCCCGGGTTCCTCCACCTCCCCAGGGCACCCCCACCTCCTCCAGGCTCTCCTACCTTCCTCCGCCCCCGTCCGACTACCCCGGGGGCTCCCCCGGGCACTCCGCCGCCTCCCCCGCTCCCCCACCTCTCCCGGGCGTGCGGGGACCGGAGGGGGTCGCGCCAGGCCGGGCACTGCCCGCCGAGCCCGGGTCTCCGCGGACTCTGCGCGCTGCCCCTTAGAGGCCGCGTCTGCCTTGCCACGGGCGGGGCAGGCCGGGTTGGGACCCGCCGCGGGGTCCGGGGCTCCCGGAGGTTGAGAGGGGCCCCCGCGTTTGGGTCTGTGACCCCACGACCGAGGGTGGATCCGCGGTGCTGGCCGCGGTGACCACCTGCTGTGTCCCGGCACGCTCTGGGCGGGCCCAGCGGATTCCACGGTCGCGGGTGGGGAGGGCATTGTCGCGGCCTTGGCGCCTGGACGTTTTCCTAGTCGAGAGCGGCGGTGACTTGTTGAGGTTGGGGGTTGCTGCGGGGAGGGGGCGGCGTCGCGTCTCTGGCGACACTTAATGGAAGCCGAGGGTGGTGGGGAGCTGGGGCTCCCCAGTTGGGGAGCCTGGGAATGTGCATTTCCCCGCTGCGGCCGGCCCGCCCTGTTGTCGTCCCCCTCCGCGTGTCTCCGCCCTGTCGCCCCGCCACAGCCCGTCCCCGCCCTGTCCCTCCCTGTCCCTCCCCACCGCGCGCTGTGTCCCTCCCCCTAGTGGCCTGGCCTGGCTGGAGCCACCCCTCCCGGAGCCGCCGCTTGCTCAAGCCCCGGGTGGCTTTGCCAGGTGTAGTTTTTATCAAAGGCTTTATCAGGAGCCGAGCAGGAGGGCGCCGCTGCCATCTTGTGGGGTCTTTGTCCCCATCCGCCTGGGCCCTGACAGCTAGGAGGCCCCGTGGCCCACGCCAGAGGAGGAAGCTCTGAATGGGGCCTGGCCGGGATCACTCCCCAAGGCTGAGCCCGGCAGCCTGGCACCCCAGCCGTGTTCACCAGTTAGTGGCTGCTGCAGCAGCCCGCCGCCTTCTCGTTCTGCCTGACAGTGCGGAGGGATCCAGGGACGGGCACCCTCAAGGCGGGGTCATCCCACCTAGGAGAAGGAGAGGTCCCGTCCTTGCTCAGTTTTAGGCCTGAAGTGCTAATGAGTGGGTGGGTGGGCGCGTGGGTATCCAGTTCACTTTACCAAAGCTGCCCCAGGTGCTTCTGATGTGCTGGCGTGTGAGAGCTGATGGTCCCGTCCTGAAATGACTGTTTAGGAGTCGCCGATTCCCTTCAGGGGGAAGTGGACACCCCCGGCCTTTCTGGCCCAGAGGGACGAAATAAGGATGTCGCTTTGGCTCGGGCATGGAGGGTCCTTTTCTCCTTTGCAGTTTGTCAGGTTTGGAGTTTGTGTATTTCTAAACAGTGACGCACGTTCATATTCAGATCATGTATTTGGAGGCTTTGGGGTTTTGCATGCAGGTTCTTGGATTTAGTCTTGGAAGCAGAGAAAGATCGATGATGGGGCGGGGTGCCTTGTGGTGTCAGATGGAGTGGGGTGAAGGGGAGGAGCAGACGCCCACTGGCTGAGGGGTGGGCTCCCTGCTGGCAGCTAGCGAGAGTTCTGTTTCCGTCTGCAGTGATGGTGGCCGGGACCGTTGGCAGTGATTGCTCCATGTTCTTTTTCTGTTGTTGTTTTTTTTTTTTTTTTTTTTGGGGAATTTCAAACCTGGTGATGCTCAGGGGTTATTCCCAGTTTTGCACTCAGGAATTATTCCTGGCGGTGCTCAGGGGGACCATATCGGATGCTGGGAATCGAACCCTGGTTGGCCATGTGCAAGGCAAACGCTCTCCCAGCTTGTGCTATTGCTCCAGCCCCTCCCCATGTTCTAAGTAAGGGGACTGGAGGTTTCCCCCGCGCCTCAGAGTTCGTCAGCCTGGTCTGCGGATTTCACACACAGGGGAGGAGAAACAGTGCAGGGGCTAATGCCTTGCATGCGGCTGACTTGCTTCCGTCCTCTGCCTGCCCCAGACGCCTAGCACCACCAGGGACCATCCCTGAGCCTGCTGGGTGTGGCCCAAAACCCAACCACCACTCCCAGGTTGCACCTGATGGCTCTAAGCTATAGGAATTTTGCGTGCGTGCGTGCGTGTGTGTGTGTGTGTGTGTGTGTATGGGCATGGGTATGGGGGCTGGACCGTGTCCAGCACTGTAGTGTTCAAGGCTTACTTATTCCTGGCTCTGTGCTCTTGGATCATTCCTGGCTGGGCTCAGGGAACCTCGGGTGCTGGGATCGAATCCAGAGCGGGTGTGGGCATGCTAGGCACCTTACCCAGGGGCCTGTCTCTATGGCCCAATCTTTTGGGGTTTTCATTTTTATATTTTGGCATTTTTGGGTCACACCCAGTTGGGATCCCTGAGTGCAGAACCAGGAGTAAGCCCCTGAGTGCTCCCATGTGGCCCCCCCCAAACAAAAAACTAAGAAAACCAACCCCCCCAAAACCAAACAACCAGAAAACCCCCCAAAAACACCCCTACAAACCAATAACACACACACACACACACACACACACACAAACCCCAGGATCTAGAGCGATAGCACAGTGGGGAGGGCTTTTGCCTTGCATGTGGCTGACACCGGTTCGATCTCCGGCATCCCATATGGTCCCCGAGCACGACCAGGAGTAATTCCTGAATGCAGAGCCAGGAGTGACCCCTGAGCATTGCTGGGTGTGACCCCAAAAAAGCAAAAAAAAAAAAAAATCTCCTGAATGAGCCAGAAACAGCCTCAGAAATCTGGCTAGACTATACATACATACACACACACACACACACACACACACACACACACACACACCCCACACCCCCCCACACCCCTCCCCAGGAGCTAGAGCGATAGCACAGTGGGGGAGGGGCTTTTTGCCTTGCATGCCGCTGACACGGTTCCATCTCCGGCATCCCATATGGTCCCGAAGCACGACCAGGAGTAATTCCTGAGTGCAGAGCCAGGAATGACCCCTGAGCATCGCCAGGTGTGACCTGAAAAGAAAAGAAAAGAAAAGAAAAGACCCAAACCAAAATCACCATCAGGCTTCTGACTGGCGGGTTCCCTGACCATCGCTGGTGCTTCAGGGATTGCCAGGCTGAAGTCGGTAAAAGACGCTGACACAGGGTTGCCTGTGAGAGAAACCTTGATTTCTTTTCTTCTTTTTTTTTTTTTTTTTTAACTTTTTAGGACACACCCGGTGATCCTCAGGGGGTACTCCTGACTCTGCACTTAGGATTTACTCCCTGGCCGTGCTTGGGGACCATATGGGATGCCGGGATCAACCCTGGGTCAGCTGCGTGCAAGGCAAACAGCCTAAGGTTATCCTGTCACGTCCCAAACCTTCATCTGTTAAAGTCCACTTGAGAGTGCGGGTGTAGCCCCTCACCCCAAGGCCCATTACTGGACGTGGATTTCTCCAGAAGCTTCCCTGGAGCCCGCCCGCCCGCGCCGTCTGCTTTCGGCACGTGCCTCTGCACCTGAGCATTCTGCACACGGATGCACTCTGGTGCCCACGTTAGCTCTCGCTCTGCCGAAGAGTCTTTTTTTTTTTTTTTTTTTTTTGCTTTTTTTTGGTCACACCGGCAATGCCTCAGGGGTTCCTCCTGGCTCTGCACTCAGGAATTACTCCTGGCGGTGCTCGGGGGACCATATGGGATGCCGGGATCGAACCCGGCCAGCATGGGCCGGCTGCATGCAAGGCAAATGCCCTACCCGCTGGGCTATCGCTCCGGCACCTGCCGAAGAGTCTTGAAGTTCTTTTTTTCTTGCTGTTAGAATCCTGCCCAGGGGAGAGAGCACATTTGTTTATCTGCTCAGCACGCTGGGTTCTGGGATCTCTTCCAGTTTGGGGGCTGTTGATAATACGCGGCCTTGAACAGTCCGGCCTTTTCGTGGATCTGAGCTTGCCTGCGGGGAGGGTCCGAGGGGCTCTTGTTTATCATCGTCCTCCGTCCCGCCCGCCCGGGGCGCCTCACCCCTCGCCTATCTCTAGGCAGCTGTGGACTTTTGATCTTTCCTCCGGGACTGGTGCCCCCCTGGGCTTCAGTAGCCTCACACGGGCACCGACTCCTGCTCTCAGCCTGGCACCAACACACCCCGGTGCTATTGGCCGCCCTCAGCGTGGCAGAGCCAGGAAAGCTGACCGCCTGGTCAGGACAGGAGCTTGAGACCCGGCATCTTCCTCGGGGTGGGGGCGGGGCGTCCCGGGCCATTGCTACTATTTATTTGGCTTTTCCTTTTGGGATTGCACCAGGCAAAGCTCAGGCGTGCCCCTGGTGGGGCTCAAGGGACCATCTGGGATGCCAGGGACGGAGTCCAGGTAAGCCTCATGCAAGGAAAACGCCCCTGCCTGCCGGGACCAGAGCGGTAGCAGTAGCATAGCAGGGACCGGTGTTTTTGCTTTTGCATGGGGCTGACCGGTTCAATCTCCAGCATCCCATATGGTCCCGAGCACCGCCAGGAGTAAATCTTGATGCAGAGCCAGGAGTAACCTCTGAGCGTCGTTGGGTGTGACCCAAAAAGCCAAAAAAATGGAAATAAAAACTCCTGTAGACTGTACTATCACTCTGGGCTTTATTTTAATCTTATTAATTTTATTTTGGCGGGGGTGGGGCTTAGGCCACACCTAGCAATGCTCAGAACATCCTCCTGGCTCTGTGCTCAGGGATTACTCCTGCTGGTGCTCAGGGATCGTATACATGCTGGGGATCAAACCTGGGTCGGCCGCGCACTAAGAGAGCTCTCTTCCTGCTGTGCTGACTCCGGCCGGCCTGGGAGCTGCAGCTGAGCCCTACAGCTGGTGTCTTTGTTTTGGGAGGGGGCGGGGGGGTGGTACGGGCTCAAGGACCTGGTGCCAGCCTGACACAGGCTCTTCCCCCACTTCAGGGCCAGGCTCCTTTTAGGGTCCTTTCTTTTTTTTTTTTTTTTTGCTTTTTTGGGTCACACCGGCGATGCTCAGGGGTTTCTCCTGGCTCCGCACTCAGGAATTACTCCTGGCGGTGCTCGGGGACCATATGGGATGCCGGGGATCGAACCCGGCCGGCACAGGCCGGCTGCGTGCAAGGCAAATGCCCTACCGCTGGGCTATCACTCCGGCCCCTAGGGTCCTTTCTGTTGGGGCCGAGTGAGGCTTGGTTTCCCCTTGATCACGATGTGGAGTTTCTTGCTGGAGTCCATTGACACGCATAGCATTTAGCCCTGCACACAGTACAGCAGTTTTATAATTATGTGTTGTATAAGGCAATCACTCGTAATACCCCTCATATAGGATGTAACAGCGTCATTACAGGATGCAGACATGTCGTGTTACTGCATGACAGTGTATGATGTCTAATAGTGTGCGAACGTGCTGCTGTATGTGCAATGTATGTGGGGGCCAGGGTGGGGCTCCCAGGACTGGAGCGTGTGGCTGGCGTGGCGGGGCCTCACCCCTGCCTGTGTGGCCCGTGGCCCACAGCGTTGCTGGAGAGCCCAAGAATCTGAAGGCGCTGAAAGAGAAAGTCAGTCGTCCTCTTTGAAGCTGAAGGCTTGGAGGGTGCCCTCTTGCATCAGGGATCACTCCTGGCAGTTCTCCGGAGACCTTACGGGGTGCCAGGGATTGAACCCGTGTGAGCTGTGCGCCAGGCAGGTGCCCTACCCACTGTACCACCACTCCGGCCCCCTGTACTATTTCTCTGGCCCTCCGCAGTTTCTCAGCTTGGCCTCTGTCCCTTAGTGAAGTGCGGTTGGTTAGTGAACAATGGTCCGGCTGACACTCTGGGCTCGGGTCACGTGGGGGCTGTGGGCAGGCCCAGGAAAGAAAGGCCCCTTGTGAGGACGGGTGGGGCAGCTACTGCCTGCTGCTGGCATTGGACCAGTGACGGCACGAGCTCCTGGTTGATCCCTCCTAGAAGAGGGTCCACAGGATCGACCAGCCCTCGAGGAAGGTGGGCTGCAGCCGGCCTAGCTGTGTTGCTGTGAGGGTGTGGACCATTGTTTGGGATCTGCCATTCTCTCCGCTGGGACCCAGTGCGCCCAGGACACAGGGCCACACAGCCCAGCATGTGGGGTGCCCCTCCCTCTCCCCCTCCCTCTCTCTCCCCCTCTCTCTCCTCCCTCCCTCATCCCAGACACATTCCTCCATATTGTCCTCTAAAGGTGCCACACCCTGTCACTTGGTGTGTGTGTGGGGGGGGGGGAGGAAAAACCTGTTGGACGAGAAATCCCTAGTGACCAGTACGCCCTGGACTGTTGGGTGAGGACATGGGGGAGGGCCTTGGCCAGCTCAGAGTGCTGGAAGGGCGCCTGGCGCCAGGACTGTCCGAGATGAATCCCTGAGCTGCATGACACCCCCGCCCCCCTGCCTTGGCCCCTGGCCACTGCTTAATCCCGCCACCCCCTTAAGAACAACATTTGGGAAGTGTCGGGATCAACTCTGGTCTCTGCTGTGCTTGGCGCTGGACACTCACTGCTCACACACAGGCCGTGGGGCCTCATGCTCATGGAAGAGCTGGGACGCAGGGGCAGCCTCGGGGTCAGGGAAGGTGGGCTCAGCTCACACCCCGCTTACCCCACCCACACAGCTTCCGGCCCCGGCACTTGTGGGTGTTCAGCTGCCGTCTCTGATACAGGCGGGTACAAGAAGCTTTTCATTGCTGCTGATTTCGGTAGGTGTCTCGGTGAGGTTTCTCTTGGTTTGGTTTTTAGACACAACTGGCTGTGCTCAAGGATTACTCCTGACTCAGTGCTCAGGAATTACTTCTATCTCAGTACTCTGGGATCACTCCCGACTCAGTGCTCAGGGGGCCTCTCCTGGAGGTGCTTAGGGAACCAGATGTGGTGCTGGTGATCCAACTGAAAAGCAGATGCCTTAACCCCTGCACTCTGTGGCGCCTCGGTGGTATTAATAAGCCTTTTCTTTTTCATGACGGGTGTCTGCTCAGAGGCACCGGGCACAAGCTTTGTGCACTGGAGGCTTGAGTTCAATCCCGGCACGTCCTGGTAACCCCCAAATACCTCCGCAGCAATCCCCAGTCCTGAGCTGGGGTGTGCCCTTCAGGCAAAGAGAAACCTCTGTCTGCTGGTGCTTGGGTGCTTGGGGGGCCCAGTGCTCCCGCTCGTGTGGATGCTGCTGTTTTCCGGTTTTCCCCCTGTGCCTAGGAACCTTTTGTTTTTTAATTTGGCTTTTTTTTTCTTTATGGGTCACACCCAGCAATAATCAGGGGTTATTCCTGGCTCTGCAATCAGGAATTACTTCTAGCAGTGCACGGGGGACCATGTGGAATGCTGGTATCGAACCTGGGTTGGCCGTTTGCAAGGCAAGTGCCCTACCCATTGGACTATCACTCTGGCCCCCTTTTTTTTTGGCTTTTTTGGCCACTTCCAGTGATGCTCAGGGGTTACCCCTGGATCTGTATTCAAGAATTACTCCTAGTGGTGCTCAGAGACCATATGGGATGCTGGGGATCAAACCCAGGTTGTCTGCATGTAAGGCAAATTCCCTCCCTGCTGTACTATCACTCTGGCTCCAACACTTTTTAAAAAATTTTTTTAAATGCTTTTGAGTCATACCTGGCGGAATACTCAGGGGTTGCTCCTGGCTCTGCACTCAGGAATTACTCCTGGCTGTGTGGGGGGACCATATGGGATGCCGGGATCAAACAAACCCCTGTTGGCTGCTTGCAAGGCCCTCCCTGCTGCACTACCGCTCTGACCCCATAACTTTATTTCATTTTGCTGTTTGTTCCCAGAAGTGCTCAGGGCCCATTCTCGGGGGGTGGGGAACGACCATGCGTCTGTATTGGAAATGGATCTTGGGTCTCTTGGGTGGGGCTCCCGAGTATCCCTGCTGCACCTCCAGAGCCGCCGCCATCAGGCGCTACGTGTTGTGCCAGCAGATGTGGGTTCCAGCTGTTTCCGTGGGCTGGGGTTTAAGGCGTGACATTTCCAGGCTGTTGGACATATCCTTGTCCTCTGAGACCCTTCCTTTGTGGTTGCTGTTTGTTGCTGTGTGGGTGGCGGTGGGGGCTACCAGGGGGATCTCACTGGCAGGTCTGGAGACCACCACGGCCTGCAGGTGTGGGGTGGGGCTGGGGTTGACCCGAAGGCCTCCACTACTGAGCCGAGCGCCTTGCCAGACCCCTGGTGGGTCTCGCCTGTCCTTTTGGATTGTGCGCGACTCACTCAACAGGAATTAGGGTCTCTAACTCCAATTGTGTGCTCATTAGCTGCCAGAGCTATTCTGTCTGGATCATCACGCTTAATCCTGAAAATCCTCTCCGAGGAAGCTGGGAGATGGTGGATTTGTTTTCTCCCTTTTTTTTTCTTTTTGGGCCACACCCGGCAACTCAAGGGTTACTCCTGGCGGTGCTCCAGGGACCTTGTGGGATGCTGGGGATTGAACCTGGGCTGGCCATGTGCAAAAGCAAACGCCCTCCCAGCTGGGTTATTGCTCCTACCTCTTTCTCCCTTTTAGAATCATTTTGGTTTTGGACTTGGAACAGTTTCCATGTGATGCCCCCTTTTTATGCCTAAAAAAATGCGACATGGGGCCACAGCGGCTACAAACCCATTGAATTCATTACACAATTGGTTTTGAATTAATTTTTGGTCTCTCTGCACATTCAGAAACTTTGTTCTGTTGCTAGATTTTCCTCTAGGGTTTAGAATGACAAAGCCCAGTTTCTGTTGGGGTTTTATTTGTTTTGGGATCGGGGTCTCATCCAACTGTGCTCAGCAGGTCACACAGTGTCAGGGGTCAGAACTGAGCTTGGGGGGCTGGAGAGATGGTACATGGGTGGGTCTTTGCCTGGCATGTGGCCCACCCAGGTGTGATCCTCAGATCCACATATGGTCCCCCAAATGTAGGGCCAGGAGTAAGCCCTGAGCATTGCCAGGTGCGGTCCAGAATCAAGAGAAACAACCACAAAACAAAAATCCCCTGGGCCCAGAGCGATAGTACAGCAGGTAGGGCGTTTGCCTTGCACTGGACCAACCTAGGTTCGATCCCGGCATCCCATATCGTCCCCTGAGCCTGCTAGGAGAGCCCTGAGCATCACTCCACCCCAAAAGGGAGAGCTGCCCCATGTACAGACCTGTGGCTGTGGGGCGTGCTCCGAGCCTCACGCTGGCTGCCCCGGCGCCCCTGAGCGTGCCTCTCACCCGCGCCAGTTTCAGTGTTGGTAGAGAGCCGTCAATCAGCGCAGAGCCACAAATGGCACCAGGCCGGGCTTCCCGCTGCTGACACAGAAGGTGCTGTCAGGCTTGGTCAGCTCTGCTGGCCTCCTGCTGCCGGAATGCTGGCGGGGGCATGTCAGTGGGTCCGAGATCCCAGGTTCCCCCGACCTGGCACGAGCTGGTTCCCCTGAGGCTGAGCTAGATGAGGGTGGGCCGAGCTCTGCTTCTGAGACTGCTCGGCTCCCGCCCCCTCACCACCCCCTCTTCACAGGCCTGTGACCCCCCCCACAAGGAGCAACCCCCACCCCAATAATGGGCTCGACATGCTGCCTGGTCTGGTTGGCGTATTGTTGTGTTTGGCACCAGGAAGGGCACATAATAGTTGCTCAGTAAATATCCACACCTGGCGATGCTCAGGGTGGACTCCTGGCTCTGCACTCAGGAACTCTGCACTCCTGGCGGTGCTCAGGGGGACCATATGGGATGCCGGGGAATCGAACCTGGGTCGACCATGTACAAGGCAAATGCCCTCCCCGCTGTGCTATCACTCCGGCACTCAGGAATCACTTTTTATTTATTTATTTATTTTTGCTTTTTTGGGTCACACCGGCAATGCTCAGGGGTTACTCCTGGCTCTGCACTCAGGAATTACTTCTAGCGATGCTCAGGGGACCATATGGGATGCCGGGGGATCGAACCCGGGTCGGCACAGGCCAGCCGCATGCAAGGCAGACGCCCTACCCGCTGGGCTATTGCTCCGGCTCTCAGGAATCACTTTTGACCAGCTTGGGAGAGCAAAGGGGATGCTGGGAACGGACCAGATTGGCCAGGTGCAAGGCAGATGTCCCCCCCCCCCCACTGTACTATTCCTCCGTCCTTCCAGCCTCTTCTGAGGCCTGGACACAACTCTCACATCCCTCTCCAGACTGGCCATTTGGCTCGAGGTGTGTCAGGTCTAGTTCTCAGCATTTCCAGCAACTTGGGACGGACCCGAGGTCCTGTCATTGCCGTTTCCTGCTGAGCTGCTTCATGGGCGCTGAGCTGAGCAGGAGCCGGCCCCGCCTCACCACAGGGCGCTCGGGTCAGGAGCTGCCCAGAGCCCTCCCAAGCGCCCTCTCCCTGGAACCCCAGCTCAGCCCTTGAAACACAAGATTTTATCCTTTATTTTTTTATTTTTTTTTTTTTTGCTTTTTGGGTCACACCCGGCAATGCTCAGGGGTTTCTCCTGGCTCTACACTCAGGAATTACTCCTGGTGGTGCTCGGAGGACCATATGGGATGCCAGGGATGGAACCCTGGCCAGCATGGGCCGGCCGCGTGCAAGGCAAGCGCCCGCTGGGCTATCGCTCCGGCCCCGTATCCTTTATTTTTTAAGTTTTTTTAATTTATTTTTTGCTTTTTTGGGTCACACACGGCGATGCTCAGGGGGTTACTCCTGGCTCTGCATTCAGGAATTATTCCTGGCGGTCTTGGGGACCATATGGGATGGCGGGGTTAGAACCCAGGTCGGCAGCATGCAAGGCAAACGCCCTACCTGCACCTGCTGTGCTATCGCTTAGGCGGCCCCAAGCATTTTATCCTTTAGTTGTGAGAGAATCCTGTTACTGAAAACCAGAATCTCCTGTTACAGAGGACTTAAAGGTGCAGTAGCTGGAATTACCTAAAGATCTTCTCACCTGTTTACTTTTGGGGGGCTTTAATTGGTTTCGGTCTTTGGGTCACACCCAGTAATGCTCAGGGATTACTCCTGGCTCTGCACCCAGGAATTAACCCTGGTGGTGGTGGGGGGGAATGACCCTATGGGGTGCCGGGGATCGAACCCAGGTCAGCTGCATGCAAGGAAAGTGCGCTCCCCCTGTGCTATTGCTCAGGCCCCCAGTTTTTAAGCAAAGAGCAAGAGCGTCTCTCTTGCCGTATTTCCTCACCAGATGGCAGAGAGAGGGAAAAGGGGAATCAGAGCGGTCAGGAGTGACCCCTGGGCACAGTTGAGTGCGGGCCCCCAAATGAACAGAGCAGCCAAAGGACGTTGAGTTCTGTCCTCACAGACGTGCTGGGCAGGGCGGGCGCCCCAGTGGCTGACCAAGGAAGGGGGTCACCATGTCCCTTTCGCTACTCAAGCCCAGAGGAGCTGGAGTGGACAGGTCAGACTGCCCCCGCGCAGAGACCGATCTGGGCGGCGCTGCCCAGGCCAGGGCCTGACTGGGCTGTTGACGTTCAGGGTGGGGCTGGCCTGTGACCTGCGGGTGGGCCCGGTTTTTCCCTCACACTCTGCGTCTCAGCCAGCTGTGGAGACAAGAACAAGGCCTCTCCGAGGCCTGGGGGTGGGCACACCCTGTGTCCGGGTGGTCCCGCCCCCCATGTCTTTAAGCCTTGCGCTCCTTTTCTCTAGCTTGAGCAGGACCTTCTGGGTACCTGGCTGCAGAGACACCCAGAGATCTGGCTCTGCAAATATTGATCCAGGGCGAGACAGCTCCTTGCTACATTTGTTACCTTTTCTAGAAACATTGTTTCCTGGCACTCCCCAGGAATGTTGCCTCCCCCCCTCCCCCACACGCACATTTCTGGCAGATTGTGGGACAGATTGTGGGACCCTCGTGAATCTGCTGTTCCTCAGGGTGGTGGAAATCTTTGCTTCTATTTATTTCATTTGGGCCAGAGATGAGTTCAAGGGCAGCCTTCCTGTGAGAGGCCCTGGGTTTGATCCTTGGCACTGCAGGGAAAATAATTGTGGGACCCCTCGGCACGGAGCTTGGGGCTGTTCCCAGCAGTGCTCAGGGGACCAGCCGCGTGGAGTTACTGAGGACAAGCAGGAACTGAGACCTTTGAGCATCTTCCTGGCCCTCGTTTGTTTGTTCGGGGTTCAAGGGCCATTGCTGGTGGTGTCCAGGGCACCTCCTGGCTCTGTGCTGAGGGGTCACACTTGGTGGTGTCTGGGGACTATATCAGGTGTTGGAGGTTAAGCCCAGATACTGCACTCACTTCCTGGCCCTCTGTGTACTAAAGTCAGATCACTGTATCACTGTCTTCCCGTTCATCATCGATTTGCTCAAGCGGGCACCAGTAAGATCTCCATATGTCCTGTCTCATGCTAGTAGAGCCCAAGGGCATCTGCTTGCTCCAAGAACATGAAGAGCCTCAAACCATTCCATCAGGTCATGGGAATGAGGTCTATAATTGTTACTGGTATCTGGCATATCAAATACGACACGGGAGGCTTGCCAGGCTCTAAAGTCAGATACTTGTAAGAAAGTTCATTTTTTTCTCTCTCTCTCTCTCTCTCTCTCTCTCTCTCTCTCTCTCTGTGTGTGTGTGTGTGTGTGTGTGTGTGTGTGTGAGAGATGCTGAGTCAAGCGTGCATGCTTGTCGGGAAGCCGCTGGGGTCCCCAACATTGCCGAGAAGCGAGTTCCCTTCTACCTCCGAGCTGGCAGGGGAATGGATGAAAACTCAGGAATCCTGCGCAGGTTTTAAAATACTTATCACAGATTCAGGCATACAAATCAGCAATAGGAAAAACCCTGTGCTTAGGATTCCCAGCTAGAACCCCAGCCATGTGTAGGCCAAGATGGCGGCCACCACGTGTAAAGGCCCTGTAGAGAGGAAACAAAGACAAGACTCCCAAGAAGAGTGTGAGCCCCAAAAGAGAGCCCAAAAGAGAGAGAGCGAGAGGAAGCAGGCTAGTTTTATACCCCTGCAACTCAGACCTCCCACTATTATGGGAAGCAGGAAGGGTCAAATGCCCTTAGTTAATTTCTCCCAGCACCTCACCTAGGCCCTATTATATGCTAATGTTTTGAGCCAAGATCTGCCTGGAAATGCCTTTATAGGGTTCAGAAGGGGGTTTCTGAGATGGCATGTATCTGTACCAAAGACTACTACTAATGCCAGTTAAATATTTCTCCAAGCCTTCACAAGAGTCTGCGTCTACTTTACGGTAGTTTTGTTTATTTATTTATTTATTTATTTATTTATTTATTTGCTTTTTTGGGTCACACCCAGCGATGCTCAGGGGTTACTCCTGGCTCTGCACTCAGGAATTACTCCTGGCGGTGCTCGGGGACCATATGGGATGCCGGGGATCGAACCCGGGCCTGCACAGGCCGGCCACGTGCAAGGCAAAGGCCCTACCCGCTGGGCTATCGCTCCGGCCCCTACTTTACGGTAGTTTTGTATTTTAGTTGTCTTTGAGTTATCAGGGAGCCATGATTGCTTGCTTGGAGGCAAATAGCATTTCTCTCTGGTCTAATTACTTAGAGATCCAATGTGGCCAGGCAAATATGCTGGTAAGATCTAGCTAGTCCCACGATGATTGTGGTAGCATGAGAGAATATTTATGCCAGCCAGTACAGAATACACGGTCAGATAAACTGCCACATTTAAACTACCCCCTTACCTACAAAGTGATTTGCAGGAGGCAATTCAGGGTAGAGGCTTTAGGCTTTTAGGTGTCCTGGTTTTGTTATGTTTATCCAGCTGTGCTCAGGGCTTACTCCTGGTGGCTCAGTGCTTCAGGATCACTTTTTTTTTTTTTTTTTTTTGCTTTTGGGGGTCACACCAGCAATGCTCAGTGATTACTCCTGGTTCTGCACTCAGGAATTGTTCCTGGGAATGCTTGGTGGTCCATATGGGATGCCAGGGATCGAACCCAGGTCAACAGTGTGCAGGGCACACACTCTCCCCACTGTACTATCGCTCTGCCCAGAGTGTGATTTTAGTCCAGCTCTCTCCTATATTAGAAACATTTTATTTGTTTCCTTTGGTGGGTGGCGCCTGTCTGTGCTCAGTTACTCCTAGCTCTACACTCAGGGATCTCTCCTCTGGGGGTGCAGGGAACCCTCTGGTGTGCCAGGGATCACATCCTGGTTGGTCCAAGGCAGGCCCTGACCCGGTGTAACTCTGCCTGCAGCCCCTATTACAGGCTTTAATTGTGATCCCGATTCTGGCTGCTTCTGTCCCCGGGGCCGCGTATCAGGGAGGCGCTGACTAGAGATTGTGCCGAGCGGGCATTCCCGTCATCGGATGCTGTTGACACTCGAGTTAGATTTCCTTCAAAGACGTCTGTTCCTGTCCCGACACCATCTGGGGACTCTGCTCTCTCCGCTCCTCCCGGCTGCCTCTGAACTGCTCCAGGGTGTCTGGGATGGCGACGACCCTGCCTGAGTGGCCCTTCTTCCCTCACCAGGGCCAGTGTGACATCCCTGGGCAGATGCAGGCCCCAGAGTCTCCCATCTGGCCACGCATGGCTGACTCTGGCCCAGGCAGAGCTGTGACCCCCCCCCACTCTGGTCAGCCCTGAGTATCCCACTTCCCTGGGGCAGGACCCCCCCCATTGCCCACTTCTGTTCTTTTTCTTCTCTTTTTGTTTTTTTTAGGTCACACCTGGTGATGCTCAGGAGTTACTCCTGGCTCTTCACGCAGGAATTACTCCTGGCAGTGCTCAGGGACCATATGGGATGCTGGTGATCAAACCTGGGTTGGCGCGTGCAGGGAAAAGCCCTCCCCGCTGTGCTGTCGCTCCGGCCCCTCCTGCCACCTCTTAAGGTTCCCTGAGCATTGGCCAGGATTAAGCCCTGTGCACCCTAGGGGTGGCTTCCAACAGTGCGTGCCGAGGGCTGGGGGTGCCAGCTGTGTGTGAGGGGCTGGGGTATAGGCTGTGTGTGAGGGGCTGGGGTACAGGCTGTGTGTGCAGGGGCTGGGGTACAGGCTGTGTGTGAGGGGCTGGGGTACAAGCTGTGTGTGAGGGGCTGGGGTACAGGCTGTGTGTGAGGGACTGG
This sequence comes from Cryptotis parvus, assembly GCA_021461705.1. NCBI lineage: Eukaryota > Metazoa > Chordata > Mammalia > Eulipotyphla > Soricidae > Cryptotis > Cryptotis parvus. The sequence goes on from JAJIBD010005280.1 coordinate 32,599, forward strand.
GGTACAGGCTGTGTGTGAGGGGCTGGGGTACAGGCTGTGTGTGAGGGGCTGGGGTACGGGCTGTGCGTGAGGGGCTGGGGTACGGGCTGTGTGTGAGGGGGCTGGGGTACAAGCTGTGTGTGAGGGGCTGGGGTACAGGCTGTGTGTGAGGGACTGGGGTACAGGCTGTGTGTGAGGGGGCTGGGGGTACAGGCTTGCGTGCAGGGGCTGGGGTACAGACTGTGTGTGAGGGGCTGGGATACAGGCTGTGTGTGAGGGGCTGGGGTACAGGCTGTGTGTGGGGACTGGGGTACAGGCTGTGTGTGCAGGGGCTGGGGTACAGGCTGTGTGTGAGGGGCTGGGGTACAAGCTGTGTGTGAGGGGCTGGGGTACAGGCTGTGTGTGAGGGACTGGGGTACAGGCTGTGTGTGAGGGGCTGGGGTACAGGCTGTGCGTGAGGGGCTGGGGTACAGGCTGTGCGTGAGGGGCTGGGGGTACGGGCTGTGCGTGAGGGGCTGGGGTACAGGCTGTGTGAGGGGCTGGGGTACAGGCTGTGTGTGAGGGCTGGGGTACAGGCTGTGTGTGAGGGGCTGGGGTACAGGCTGTGCGTGAGGGGCTGGGGTACAGGCTGTGTGTGCAGGGGCTGGGGTACAGGCTGTGCGTGAGGGGCTGGGGTACAGGCTGTGTGTGCAGGGGCTGGGGTACAGGCTGTGTGTGAGGGGCTGGGGTACAGGCTTGCGTGCAGGGGCTGGGGTACAGACTGTGTGTGAGGGGCTGGGGTACAGGCTGTGTGTGAGGGGCTGGGGTACAGGCTGTGTGTGAGGGCTGGGGTACAGGCTGTGTGTGAGGGGGCTGGGGTACAGGCTGTGTGTGAGGGGCTGGGGTACAGGCTGTGCGTGAAGGGCTGGGGTACAGGCTCCCAGGCACCCCTAGAGTGACCCTGGGAAGTTCAGCCTCCCCTGCTGTGTCCATTAGGGGACCCCCACTGTCTGGAGCCCCTTGCCTGCCCAGTGCCGCCTGCCCTGGGCTTCCTGCTGTCCACTCCTGGCCCAGCAGACCCCTTGCCCCAGCCCTGTGAGAATGGTGTCCTCGTTGACTTTAGGTCTCTTTTTTTTTTATTATTATTTTTATTTTCCCAGATTTTATTACACCACTTTTAGACATACAATTGCAAGATGCTCATGTAGAGTTTTGGTTCTACAGTGTTCCAACACCCATCCCTTCACCCGAACCCATCTCCCATCACCAATGTCCCCCTCCCACACCTCAACTGCTTGGCGGGTTCTGTATGTCTTTTTTCTCCTCTCTGTCTCTCCCTCCTGCCTAACTTTCCTGCACATCGTAGAATGCAGTGCATTAAAGGACATAACTGTTTTCACTACTTTGATGGACCAGCTGCGCAACCTGGGTTCAAACTGGTTTTGCTCTGTTAATCTGGTCGTGAGGTAGTATCCCAGCATCCGGACAGCGAAGGTGGCGGCTAGTGTGGTGGGCGAAGTCTCATCCGGCTGCTTCCGGGACCCCCAGAGGTGATGGGCCCACTCCCAAAACCCATCTGTCCTCCTGGGAGCCCCATGGTCAGCTGAGCCTGGGGAAAGCGGAGTTCCAGGTTCCCCAGGCGCGTTTGAGACTGCATGCTATGGCTGGTGACCCCAGGGCAGCTCGACTTTTAGGTCTCTTGCCATGAATCACATCTGGGAGGAAGAGGCTTGTCTCTCTTGTGGTCCCTGAGGTCCCGAGGCAGGTGAGGGCCAGGTCCACAGCAGGCAGTAGTGGCACTTGCTGTTCTCACAGCTGTGGTGAGCGTCAGGAAGCGGCTGCAAGCAGGAATCCTGTTGCTTGCGCTCTGACGTGTGTGCTCCGGCCTGTGGTAACGGTCGATCAGGTGCCGAGGCTGGTGATAGAAGCAGACACCGCGTCCTTACCGTGTTCTGGTGCGGCGCCGGGATGAGACCCGGGGCTCCCACGTGCCGGCCTGTGCTCCAGCCCTCTGGCCTCTGCCCAGCCCTCCGCTCTTGTTTCATCTTCAGCCAAACACCCAGTTTTGCAATGTGCAGGAGGAAGAGGGAGGAAGGAGGAAGGGTGGAGCTGGGCCCCGGCGGAGTCCTCTGGCCCTTCGGAAATGCTTTAGAGTTTGGGTCTGACAGTGAACCAGCAGCTCACGACAGAAGCCAGGGCCCCATAGGGTCCGCTGAGCCCTGCGGGAGTGATCCCTGAGTGCAGAACCAGGAATAAATCCTGAACACTGCCAGATGTGGCCCCAGCCTCCCACCCCACACAAAAAAGACAAGTAATAACCTTGGGGGCTCAAGAGAGTTAGTGATTAATACATTTGCCGATTCCGCCGTGAGGTGCTTGCCTCCCATGCCCACGGCCGACCGGCTTCCTCGCCTGACGTCACACATGGCCCCTAGAGTGACATCTGAGCACAAAGCCAGGCGTGCCGCTGGTGCTGCCAGACCAAGCCACAGCAACAGAAAACCCAAACGGTGGCCTTGGGAACTCTGGGAAAAATAGGACAGCAGCCAGAGAGGGAGGGGCTCAGCAGGGTGGGGGCTGAGGGCTGATCCGTGTATGGAGTGAGACCTAGTGTTCCTCCAAGGTATGTAATATCCGGAGCCTGCTATGTTGGTCGCGTTCACCCGGTTGAGCCCCTTCCTTGGTGGCGCACGGCATGAGTAAACGCGGCATGTGGGGCTGCACCTTCCCGGGGACCCCAGGGAGGTGTCCGGGTTTCTAGAGCATTTGCCTGACGGTCTCCACCAGCCCCAGGTACTGAGCATCCGAGCTGCCCTTCAGCCCTTGCTTTGGGATGAGCTGTCCTGCGGCGAGGCCATTGGGTACCTCAGCGCTCGTTCTCTCTCTCTCTGTTTGTCTGTCTGTCTCTCTCTCTCTGTCTGTCTCTGTCTGTCTCTGTATGTCTCTGTCTGTCTCTCTCTGTCTGTCTCTGTATGTCTCTGTCTGCTCTCTCTCTGTCTCTCTCGCTGTCTGTCTGTCTCTCTGTATTCAGGGTTCATTCCTGGTTATTTGCCTAGTGATCACTGCTGGTGGTGCGGAAGGACCGCAGGGGTGCAGGGATCCAAACAAGGCAAGTCCCCTTCTCTCCAGCCTTTCGCGTGCGTGTGTGCGCCTGGGTCACATCCAGCAGTGCTCAGGGCTTACTCCTGGCTCTACACTCAGGATCACTCCTGGCAGGCTCGGGGGACTGTATGGGATGCTGAGGATCAAACCCAGTTGGCCTTGTGCGAGGCAAATGCCCTTTCTGCTGTGCCATACTCTGGTCCTTTTATATTTTTTGTGGGTTTGGAGCCAGGCCCCAGAGCCCAGAGTCCCCCTTCCAACAGTTCTGGCTCTCTGGGGGTCTGCAGCTCAATGCGGGGCTCCCCCTGTGGTGCCGGGGATCGAGGCCCGGTGTTGCCGGTTACTGATTCCAGGTAAGGCGCGTGCCAGGCACTGCACCCTCTCCGTGATCCTCACTCTCCGTTTAGAGGCTGTTGGGGGGCACCCCTTTGCTGAGTGCTCCTTGTCTACATAGCAGCCCCCTTCAAGAAATAGTTTGATTTTCAGTCTTTGCTACCTCCCTGGAAGGCGAGTATCTGACACGAACAGTGGAGCCGGGGGCCCGAGTGAGGGTGCAGAGACGGAGGCGTTAGCCTTGCGATTCTCCGTGGCTCAACGCCCGGTCCCCAGCATCCTCAGTGATTCCGAAGACTGCCAGGCGTGGCCGAGCTCATGCAATGTGAGTCCACCCGGGACTAGAAGGCGCCGCAGGGAAGGCTTGTGTCCTGCCCACGGCTGCTCTGGGCTCAGCCTCCGGCTGGACAGACGGCCCCTGAGCACTGCCAGGAGTGATCCCCGAGCACAGAGCCAGGAGCAAGCTCTGAGTCCTGTCAGATGTGGCCACAAAACCAAACCACAAAATTTATTCCTATAGTTGGACTATAACCAGCTAGAATATAATTCTTCACTGAAGCCGGAGAAACAATTGTCTTCTAAAGTGGCGACGCTATCATGGCTTTCCATTTCCTTTTGTTTTTACCTTTTGGGTGACACCCAGTGATGCTCAGGGGTTACTCCCAGCTTTTCTCTCAGGAATTACTCCTGGCACTGCTCAGGGAACCATATGGGATGCCAGGGATCAAACCTGCGTCAGCCTCATGCAAGGCAAACACCTGCTTGCTGGGTTATTGCTCCGCCCCAGCTTTCCATTTTCTAACACACACAGACACTCACACAGACACAGACACACAGATACACACAGACATACACAGACATACACACAGAGATACACACACAGACACACACAGACACACACACAGAGATACACACACAGACACACACACAGACACACACAAAGATACACACACAGACACAGACACACAGACACCACACACAGAGACACACACACACACACACACACACACACACTGCCTGGCAGGAACAAGCCTCCGGATTCATGGTTCAGCGCCTGTGGGAGCCTCGGTGGCGGATTATTATGGGCTGGGGAGAGTCTCCCTGCACTTCCTGCTTGGGAATCCGCCCCCTGGCTTCCTGTGCTCATTCATTGGGGAGTGCTGGGTGCCGGCAGCCTCTGGGCCAGTGGGCGCGGCTGGTCTTTGGACTGATCCCAGGGGTCCTCCCTGACCAAACGAAGCAGTGAAGATCCTCCGAGAGACGCAGGTCTGGATCGAGCTCCTCTAGCCCGAGGCGGCGCTGTGTTACCGGAACAGGGATGCTATTTTTAAGAGCGTATAGCTAGTGTTGTGTTTCATCATGGAAAATTTGAGCGTCTCAGCGGGCAGCTTGTTGGCCGGCTCACCTCAGGAGCGCTGAAACCCCGAGCATCCAGCTGGCTGGGTCCCTTCACCTGCACCCGGCAGAGGAGGGGCGGAGGCGGCCATCTCCCACCAGCAATTATGTAAGTTGTAATCTCCAGGCTGGGGGTTCATGTCTCTGGGCTGTGCCGGGGCTGGCAGCTGGGCTCACAGTGCTCGTCATGCTCCCGACGCCTGCCTTCGGGGCTGCCCTGGAGGGCAGGAGGCCTTTAGGGGGTGGGCTGAGCTCTCAGAAAGGCTTGGCCTAGCTGGAGCTGCCCCCGGAGGAGGGTGGCTTGGGGTTGGAGGTTGCCCAGGAGCTGTTCTGCTGCCAGGTTGGCAGGGAGGGACGGGCAGGGGTGGGTCTGTGAATGCTGCCAGGCTGGCTCTGGGCCAGGTTATGCCAGGGGGGACCGAGCCCTCTCGGTGTGTTCCTCCAACGTGCTGCCGGAAGGGAGAGCGGGTGGTGCAGAGCCTTGCCCACTCGGTGGTGGTCCGTATTCTCGGGGAGTGGGCAGTGCCCCGGCAGGCGGGGGCGGGGGGATACGGCTTTTGAGAGGAAACTCGGGCGCTCTCCACCCTGTTGTGTTCCTGCCCGCTCTCCCCTCTCTCTATAAAGTGTGTAAATAGAGTGATTTTTGCAGAAACAGGCCGTGACCAAATTGCGCTTTCCTGGGGGGAGCAGCCCTGCACCTTTTCCAGTGGGTATGACTGACCCCTGGAACGTCGCCGCCACCAGGGAAAACACACACCAGCGGATAGTGCTGTGGGTGCCCTCGGACAGTGACGTGGATTATGTCAATTTGTTTATTGTTGTTGTTGCTGTTATTACTTAGGGGTTTAGGCCACATCTGGTGGCACTCAGGGCTGACTCCTGGCTTAGCACTTGGGATCATACGTGGTGCCGGGGATCAAATCCAGGTCAGTGGTGTGCAAGGCAAGCAGGCTGTTGCTCCAGCCCTATTTTATTTTTATATTTTTATTTTTCTGCTTTCGGGTAATACCCGGCAATGCTCCGGGTTACCCCTGGTTCTGCACTCAGAAATGACTCCTGGGACGGTACTCAGGGGACCATATGGGATGCTGGGGATTGAATCCAGGTTGGTCGCCTGCAAGGCAGACGCCCTTCCCACTGTGCTATCACTCCAGTCCCTATTTTTTTTTTTCTTTTTTGGGTCACACCCGGCAATGCTCAGGTGTTACTCCTTGCTCTGCACTCAGGAATTACTCCTGGAGGTGCTCGGGACAGTATGAGATGCTGGGGATCGAACCTGGGTCAGCCGCTTGCAAGGCAGATGCCCTACCCACTGTGTTCTCTCCGGCCCCCTATTTTTTTGTTTTTAAACCCTTTATTTTAAGCCCCGTGTTTACGGTACTGTTGGTGGCAGGGTTTCTGCACAAACTATTCTAGCACTGCCCCACCAGCCTGTCCTCCACCCCCACCGTCCCAAGGTGTCCCCCCAGTCTCTGACTTTTTACGGTTTGTGACGAGAGTGCAGCTGAGTCACAAGTTTGTCCTGGCAGCCATCAGGTAAAAATACCAACGTGCCATCTCGGAAGGACTGACTGGAGAGAGCCGCAAAACCCTGCATCTGTGCTGTGATTGAGTGGAAACAAATGGGGGAGCCGTCTAGGGATACCCAACTTAAAACACTTTATTAGGGGCCGGAGCAATAGCACAGCGGGAGGGCGTTTGCCTTGCATGCAGCTGACCCAGGTTCAATCCCGGCATCCCATATGCTCCCTGAGCACCACCAGGTGTAATTCCTGAGTGCAGAGCCAGGAGTCACCCCTGAGTTGCTGGGTGTGACCCCCAAAGCCAAAATAATAATAATAGGGGCTGGAGCGATAGCCCAGCGGGTAGGGCGTTTTTGCCTCGTGGCGCGGCCTGTGCCGGCCCGGGTTCGATCCCCGGCGTCCCATATGGTCCCCGAGCACCGCCAGGAGTAATTCCTGAGTGTAGAGCCAGGAGTAACCCCTGAGCATTGCCGGGTGTGACCCAAAAAGCAAAAAATAATAATAATAATAATAAACAAGATACTTTATTATTAAAAAATAGATATTTTTGTTTTCGGGCCACATCCAACTGTACTCAGGGCTGACTCCTGGCTCTGTGCTCAGGGTCACTCCTGGTGGGGCCTGGGGGACTGTATGGGATGCTGAGGAATGGATCTGGATCGGCCACATGCAAGATGAGTGCCCTCCCGGCTGTACTGTGGCTCCAGCCCCCTTCCCCCTACTCCCTTGGTTCCTAATACAGAAAAATAAAAACATGTGCTGTCTTTCTCTGTATGTGTGTGTAGCTTTCAAAATCATAAACTCTTTTTTTTTTTAAATTTTAATACTGGAAGCTATTTAAACACCATGTGATTTACAAAGTTGTTCCTAAGACAGTTGGTTTAGGTTTTCATTGTTCCCGCACCTGTCCCACCGCCAGAGTCCCAGGTTCCTTCCACCAATGTCCCGGATTCCTTCCCACCCATCCCCAAGCCTGCCCCCTAGGCAGGCACAAACTCATTTACTTTATTTTTTATTTTATTTTAATTGTTTTTTTTGGGTCACAACTGGCTCTGCACTCAGGAATTACTCCTGGTGGTGCCCAGGGGACAGTGTGGGATGCCGGGGAGCGAAACCGGGTCGATGCGTGCAAGGCAACGCCCTACCGCTGGGCTATCACTCTGGCCCCAACTCATTTACCTTATGGTGCTTGTTACAACATGCATCTCACAGTGGTGTTCCGTGCAGTTAGCTGGTGCTGCTTGGACCTTCTGTGCTAGGCTTTGGTTATGGTGCTTGTTACAGCATGCATCTCACAGTGGTGTTCCGTGCAGTTAGCTGGTGCTGCTTGGACCTTCTGTGCTAGGCTTTGGTTATGGTGCTTGTTACAACATGCATCTCACAGTGGTGTTCCGTGCAGTTAGCTGGTGCTGCTTGGACCTTGTGTGCTAGGCTTTGGTTATGGTGCTTGTTACAACATGCATCTCACAGTGGTGTTCCGTGCAGTTAGCTGGTGCTGCTTGGACCTTCTGGGCTAGGCTTTGGTTATGGTGCTTGTTACAACATGCATCTCACAGTGGTGTTCCGTGCAGTTAGCTGGTGCTGCTTGGACCTTCTGTGCTAGGCTTTGGTTATGGTGCTTGTTACAGCATGCATCTCACAGTGGTGTTCCGTGCAGTTAGCTGGTGCTGCTTGGACCTTGTGTGCTAGGCTTTGGTTATGGTGCTTGTTACAACATGCATCTCACAGTGGTGTTCCGTGCAGTTAGCTGGTGCTGCTTGGACCTTCTGTGCTAGGCTTTGCTCCCTGGGCTTCGTGGGCTTCTCTGCGACTTTCCCTCCGGTTTGCTGCGCGGCTCTGTGGTTGTCAGGACTGTGCAGTAGGAAGCAGATGTGACTGCGTGCCAGGAGCTGTGGACTTGGAGGATGCTGCAGCTTGGCGTCCCTTTGAGATTGGTCTTGGAGCATGTCAGGTGTGAGTGGGGTGCTGGGCTTTCTGGCACGCTGGGGACTCAGCCCATCCCCACCTTGGGAAGGCTCCAGAGAGCTCAGCCCAGATACCTGACCAACCTGGAACCTTGCTCGGTGGTGAGGTTACTCGTGGAGCTGTAAATCACGTAATTCTTGTATTATTTGGACACCCAAAGTAGTGCTTCGAGAGCCAGAGCTGTTCCTGCACTCAGGAGGCTCTGCCGAGGGACCGACGGTGCTGAGTCTCCCTGATGGTTCTGTGTCTCCCAATGGTTCCATGTCTCCCAGTGGTTCCGTGTCTCCCGATGGTTCCGTGTCTCCCGATGGTTCCGTGTCTCCCGATGGTTCCGTGTTTCCCGATGTTCCGTGTCTCCCAGTGGTTCCGTGTATCCCGGTGGTTCCGTGTCTCCCTATGGTTCCGTGTCTCCCGATGGTTCCGTGTCTCCCGATGGTTCCATGTCTCCCGGTGGTTCCGTGTCTCCCAATGGTTCCGTGTCTCCCAGTGGTTCCGTGTCTCCTGATGGTTCTGTGTCCCCCCAATGGTTCCATGTCTCCCAGTGGTGCTGTGTCTCCCAGGGGTTCCATGTCTCCCAGTGGTTCCCCGTGTCTCACAATGGCTCCGTGTCTCCTGGAACTGGGGGTTCCATGTCTACCGATGGTTCTGTCTGCCGATGGTTCTGTGTCTTTCAATGGTTCCAAGTCTCCCTGGTGGTTCTGTGTCACCAAGTGGTTCTGTATCTCCTGATGGTTCTGTCTCCTGATGGTTCCGTGTCTCCCTGTGGTTCCATGTCTCCCAGTGGTTCCGTGTCTCCCTGTGGTTCCAAGCCTCCCTGGTGGTTCTGTGTCTCACGATGGTTCTGTGTCTCCGATGGTTCCATGTCTCCTGGTGGTTTCGTGTCTCCCAGTGGTTCCGTGTCTCCTGATGGTTCTGTGTCCCCCAATGGTTCCATGTCTCCCAGTGGTTCTGTGTCTCCAAGTGGTTCTGTGTGTCCTGATGGTTCTGTCTCCTGATGGTTCCATGTCTCCCGGTGGTTCCGTGTCTCCCAGTAGTTCCGTGTCTCCTGGTGGTTCCACGTCTCCCGGTGGTGCCGCGTCTCCTGGTGGTGCCGTGTCTCCGGTGGTGCCGTGTCCCCGATGGTTCCATGTCTCCCGATGGTTCCATGTCTCCCGGTGGTTCTGTGTCTCCCTGTGGTTCCGTGTCTCCCGGTGGTTCCGCGTCTCCGGTGGTGCCGTGTCTCCCGGTGGTGCCACGTCTCCCGGTGGTGCCGCGTCTCCCGGTGGTGCCGCGTCTCCCGGTGGTGCGCGCTCTCCGGTGGTGCCGTATTCTTCTTTTTTTTTTTTTTTTTTATTTATTTTATTTTATTTATTTTTTTTTAATTTTTTATTATACCACAGTGAAACAATTACAAAGGTGATCATAATTGGTTCTTGGTAATACAGTATACCAGCACCCATCCCTCCACCAGTGCCCCATTTCCACCACCAATGTACCCCACCCCCTCCTGCCCACCCCCATGCTGCCTTAATAGCAGGTACCCCAGTTTCCTCTCTTTCTCTCTCTGTCTCTCTCTCTGCTCTCTCTCTCTGTCTCTGCATCTCTCTGCCTCTTCTTTTTACACATTGTGGCTAGCCCTGCAGATATTTAGAGTTTATCACTTAAGTCTCTTTGTGTATATTCAATGGTGAGTCTTAATCTGCCATTACCATTTCCCACATTTAGTAAAACACTGGTATCTATTTATGTCGTATTAATGAATGCAGTCATTCTATATCTGTCCTTTTCCTTCTGACTAATTTCACTCAGCATGATAGTCTCCATGTCCCTCCATTTGCAGGTAAATTTCATAATGTCATCTTTTCTGACAGCCGCATAGTATTCCATAGTGTAGATGAACCACAGTTTCTTTAGCCAGTCCTCTGTTCTCGGGCATTTAGGTTGTTTCCAGATTCTAGCTATAGTGAATAGCGCAGAGATGAATAAAGAAGTACAGATAGTGTTTCTGCTATGTGTTTTTCGGTCTCTCGGGTATATTCCCAGGAGTGCTATTGCTGGATCAAATGGGAGCTCAATATCTAGTTTTCGGAGGAATGCCCATATTGTTTTCCAAAAGGGCTGGACCAGTCGGCACTCCCACCAACAGTGGATCAGAGTCCCTTTTTTCCCCCACATCCACGCCAGCACTGGTTGTTCTTGCTGTTTTGTATGTGTGCCAGTCTCTGTGGTGTGAGATGGTACCTCATTGTTGTTTTGATTTGCATCTCCCTGATGATTAAAGATGAAGAACACTTTTTCATATGCCTTTTGGCCATTTCGAATTTCTTCTTTTTGGAAGCTTCTGTTCATTTCTTCTCCCCATTTTTTGATGGGGTTGGCTGTTTTTTCTTGTGGAGTGCTACCAGTGCCTGATATATCCTGGATATTAACCCCTTGTCAGATGGGTATTGGGTGAATATCCTTTCCCACTCTGTGGATTGTCTTTGTATCTTGGTCACCGTTTCTTTTGAGGTGCAGAAGCTTTTTAGTTTTATATAATCCCAGTGGTGCCGTATTCTTCTGACGGTTTGATGCTCCTCAGCCCCAGCAGTGCCGGAGGCTGCATGACCCCCACCACTGAGCCGTCCCTTAGTCCCAGCCCCTAGTTTAGTTTTTAAAGGTTTGCATGAGAGGGTGGGGGCTGGGGGTCCCCATGGGACTGAGCGCCTAGGGCCTCCCCTGCTGGGTTACTCGGCCAACTGATCTGCTGGTTCAGTGTCAGGCCAGGCTGAAGGGTTGCTCAGCACTGTGTAGCTGGGGCCACAGCGAGCACCCAGCAAGGGTGTGGGGCAGGCCTGGGCTGGATACATGCGAGGCACGTGCCCAAACCCCTTCCTATCCTCCCTGCGCCCTACCCGCCTTATTATCTTACTATTAAAATTGAGTCTTGTTGAAATTATTTGGGTTTGAGAACAAAGCATCTTTTATTTGCATCACTGTTAGTCCAGCTCACTAAGGATGAAATGTTGTCGCGGTAGTCCAGACCTGAGCAGGGTGAAGACAGAAGACCTGAGCCACGGGGTGGGCGGGGCACGGGGGTCTCTAATCGTGGACCTGACCTGGAGAGTGGGCGTGGCTTTGGCGCAGGCGTGGCCTCAGTGATTTGGGCGTGGCTTTGCCATAGTTTCCTACCTGTAGGCGTGGCCTTGACCGTGTGGGTGTGTCTTCTCCACAGGTGCTGCGAATGGCTGAGATGCTGTGGCGGAGGGGGACCCCAGGCCCCGCACTGTCTGGCTGGGGCATCCCGAGAAGAGGGACCAGAGGTACCCTCGAAATGTCATCAACAATCAGAAGTACAACTTCTTCACCTTCCTCCCGGGGTAGGTATGAGTTGGCGGTTGTCTGGGAGCACTTGAAGACAAGTCCCTTTACTGTCTTCTGGGACATTTTGCTGACGAACATTCCGCTTGGTGGTTTTTGTTTTTCCCTTTTGGGTCACACCCAGCGATACCCAGGGGTTACTCCCTGGCTCTGCACTCAGGAATTACTCCTGGCGGTGCTCAGGGACCATATGGGATGCCGGGGATCAAACCTGGGTTGGCCGCATGCAAGGCAAATGCTCTACCTGTTGTGGTATCGCTCTGGCCCCTTGCGTGTGTGTTTTTGTTTGTTTGTTTGTTTTAGGGTCATACCTGGCTCTGCACTCAGGAAATACTACTGGCCATGCTTGGGGACCTAGTGGGATGCGGGGACCCGAACCCTGGTCAGCCACGTGCAAGGCGGGTGGCCTGTCCACTGTTCCTGGCCCCTCTTTCCTTAGCGAATAGAGCTGAAGCCTCCAGAGCGGCCTCACCCCTCAGAGTCCCCGTCTAGACTCTGGTGTGTACAGTGAACCTGTACCGGCGTGGGCTGTACACGCACTCACCACGACTCTGTTACGGGGAGTTTTCTCTCCTGTGTTGTACTTTGAACACGTAGAACTGTAAGCTTGTGCCTGGGACGGCCTGGGACGCGCGTGCTTCTCTCCTGGTGTGTGTTGGTTTCTGTTCCACACCACATTCCCTGTGCACGGGAGAATGTTCCTCGCTGATTCATGGCCTCCCAACTGGAGCCCCCCCGGACCGCCTGTGACTCCCCTCTCTCTCCTCCGCCCTCCAGGTGCTGTTCAACCAGTTCAAATACTTCTTCAATCTCTACTTCTTGCTGCTTGCCTGCTCCCAGTTTGTTCCTGAGATGAGGCTCGGGCGCTCTACACCTACTGGGTGCCCCTGGTGAGTAGATGTGCAAGCCGGGGTCCGGGTCTCCTTCTCAGCGCAGGCTGTGACTCTGGCGTTTGCATCCGGGAGGTGGCGCCCTCAGGCCCCGCAGGAAGCCCCCAGGATTTTCTTACTGAAGCTGCTCCAGCACCTACGCTCTGTGCAGGCAGCGTCTGGGCTGCTCGGTGCTTTGTAGATTCTGTGAAAGTCGTTGCCACAGGCAGTGCTTTTGCTTGTTGAGAAGTGCCTGGGTCTAGACTGGGTGTGACCTGGTTAGGGTAGTGCCTGGGTCTAGACTGGGTATGACCTGGTTAGGGTAGTGCCTGGGTCTAGACTGGGTGTGACCTGGTTAGGGTAGTGCTTGGGTCTAGACTGGGTGTTACCTGGTTAGGGTAGTGCCTGGGTCTAGACTGGGTATGACCTGGTTAGGGTAGTGCCTGGGTCTAGACTGGGTGTGACCTGGTTAGGGTAGTGCCTGGGTCTAGACTGGGTGTCGACCTGGTTAGGGTAGTGCCTGGGTCTAGACTGGGTGTTACCTGGTTAGGGTAGTGCCTGGGTCTAGACTGGGTGTTGACCTGGTTAGGTAGTGCCTGGGTCTAGACTGGGTGTGACCTGGTTAGGGTAGTGCCTGGGTCTAGCCTGGGTGTTACCTAGTTAGGGTAGTGCCTGGGTCTAGACTGGGTGTCGACCTGGTTAGGGTAGTGCCTGGGTCTAGACTGGGTGTTGACCTGGTTAGGGTAGTGCCTGGGTCTAGACTGGGTGTGACCTGGTTAGGGCATTGCTTGGGTCTAGACTGGGTGTGACCTGGTTAGGGCATTGCTTGGGTCTAGACTGAGCTTTGCCCTGGTTGGGTTGGGTAGTGCCTGGGTCTAGGGTGGGTTTTGGCCTGGTTGGGTAGTGCCTGGGTCTAGACTAGGTGTTGGGGGGCCAGTGCGATAGCATAGTGGGTCGGGCATTGCCTTTCACGCTGCCAACCCAGGTTCAATCCCCAGCATCCCATAAGGTCCCCTAAGCACCGCCAGGAGTAATTCCTGATTAAAGAGCCAGGAGTAACTCCTGAGCATTGCTGGGTGTGGGACCTTCGTTTTAATTTTAGGGGAGGCCTCCCAAGAGGTGCCCAGGGAGGCCGCGGGGCCCTGGCGATGATGTGGGTGCATGGGGGTATGGGGGCTGCACTTCGGTGATGGCTCGGAGGGAGCCTGTTGGGCACCCCAGGTGTGGTCCTCACAGCTGCCCGCCGTCTCTGCACAGGGCTTCGTGCTGACCGTCACCATCATCCGCGAGGCTGTGGAGGAGATTCGCTGCTACGTGCGTGACAAGGAGGTCAACTCCCACGTGTACAGCCGGCTCACGGCGCGAGGTCAGGATCCGGCGGGGCGTGCGGGTCGGGGTGCCCCTCCCCGTGAGCCTGGACCATGGAGAGTTGGTCTTTATGCTCTGGGCTCACCCTGAAAGTTTCGTCCTGGTGGCTGACTCGGGCACTAGCCTGGTGTGACTTTCTGCTTCCGGTCTCTGTGTGCGTGTGCGTGTGCGTGCATGCGTGCGTGTGTGTGTGTGTGAGGGCTTCAGGGCACCTTGGCTATCCACGTGGAGTCTGCACGGTGATACCCAGGGTCCCAGACATGTGCAGCTTTGATTTGTTTTGGGTCTGGGGGGTTCATCAGAATCAGGGATGGAAGGAGGGTTAGGTGCTTATAAAGCAAGGGCCTTAACCCCTTTACATGACTCTGGCCAAGGTGGGCTTTGACTGTTCGGAGCTGCTCACAGACCTGTGCCGGCTGCCTGCTGAGGGCTCACAGCTGGCACTTTCCAGAGGGCCCCGGCATGACTCCTGGAAGGACCCGAGTGGTGGTGTGACGGGGACCGGACTGGACCCTCTTTAAGCCCTGGGCTCCTGCAGATGCCCACATTTTAGATGGTGGCACTTAGCACCCCGCCCCAGCCCCATCTAGAAACCACTAAACACCCTGGCCCCCAGATGGCGGTGGTTGTGGCCGCATCCCAGACTTGGTTTCCAGCGACATCTGCTCTCTCCCGGGGCCTGTTTCCACATGTTTGGGTGGGAGTGAATTGCCCCCAAGTCCCTAGGGGTGACCCCCGCCCGCCCAGGCCAGCGCTGTCCCAGTCTCCAGTGCTGGAGACCACACCCAGCTCTCTGGCAGCTGCTGCCCAGGGTGCTTTAGCGGGCCCAGGGAGCAGCGAAGCTGGAGTTGGCTGTTAGGGCATCAGAGTGCTGGAACCGGAGCAGCAGCAGCCTCTGAGCCAGGAAGGGGCTCAGCAGGGAGTCCGGTGCCCAGGGCAGGGGTCTGCAGCCACACGCAGCAGCTTGGAGCTCGGGTTGGTGAACACGGGAGTGGCTGGCAGGCCGGGGCCCTGTCCCCATACCTTGCCCTGTGCTTTTCTTCCACCTAGATCTTCCTAGAATAAATGTGGCTTATTCCTAGAATAACTGTGTTTCCAAGTTCAGGGTGTCTGGACTTGGAAGGAGTGGAAGGTGGGCAGGGGTGTGGGCAGAAACACGAAGAGGCGTTTAGGGGAGACCGAGGCACGTCAGCAGTGGCCGGCCGGCAGAGCCACCCTGCGAGGGTGCTTGGTGCTGGCAGGGGCGTGGGGCCCTCCAAAGAGAGAAGCTTGGGTGCTGGGCCCCCTGGAAAGTCCATTCCTCTTACCTCCCTCAGCGGGGTCAGGGTTTGGCCTAGAATTTTCTTTCTAGGAAAGCCCATCAGTGTGATAGGTTTGGGCTCCAGGACGAAGCAATGAACATTTTCATCAATTCCTTGAGGGCACAAGGATCTTTTGTTTGGGTGCATTTGAATAGATTTTCATAGTTGGTGGTCCGAAAAATTTGCAAGTCGCTGGGACAAGCAGGGGATTCCAAGTTGGCAGAGAAATGCTTTATGCGTGCTAAACTATTGTATGGAGGGCATTTGGCTATTTCAAGGAAAAACAAGCAAACAAAAAAAAACCCAATTCACTATAATCCTCGTGAGGGCAGGTGACCTGGGCTTTCCATGTGGGTGATCATAGGCCCCTCTGGAGGGTATTTTGTGCATGTGTGTGTGCGCATGTGTATGTGACCCCCCATAGCACGTTCTTACTATAACATTTTAAATGCTGTCAACAGACAACAGTCCCCGTAGCCAGTGGGAGCTTCGAGCCAGCGTGCAGGGGAGGGGCCAGGAGCTCCTGTTCACTGCCCTGTCCAGGCGCTGACCCTTCTTTGGTTCTTTTTCTACTGGGTTGCTTTTCCGTGAGTGATTTTTCTCCCCCACCCCTGCAGAGCCCCCGCCTTAGCTCTCTCTGTCCTCTGAGAGATCCTGAGGAGAATTGGCAGATGGCGCGGGCATTAAGATGGCATTAAGAGCTGGTCTTCTACTGTTGCTCTCTGTGGCCAGTGGGTCGCATTATCATGCCAATGCAACCCCTGGGCAGAGAGAATAGACTTCAGAATATTAACCCGACCTGAGTTTTGCAATTTGTTTGGAAGAGGGGAGTCCCCCAGCCTCACCCCCACCCCCACCCAAACAACAGAGAATTCATCTGATTGACAGGTGGTAGAGGGGGCCGGTGGCCTAAGCCTCCACGGGAAGATTGGGGGAAGTCCCTCCCCTGTTGTAATCTCACTAATTGGAATTTTCTGTTTGTGTTTGTTTGGGGTGGTCACACCAGGCAGCCTGGCTCTGCTCTTAGGGATCAAACCTGGGCCGTGCGAGTGTGAAGCAAATGCCTTGACCCCCGCGCTTTCTTCCTGGCCTTCCTTTATTACTGACTTCATGCTTTTTTGGGTCACACCGGCGATGCTCAGGGGTTTCTCCTGGCTCTGCACTCAGGAATCACTCCTGGAGGTGCTCGGGGGACCATATGGGAAGCCGGGATCGAACCCGGGCCGGCACAGGCTGGCTGCGTGCAAGGCAAGCGCCCTACCCCCTGGGCTATCACTCCGGCCCCTGACTTCATGCTTTAAGTGAAGAAATGTTTGCCACTACATTATTTCTTAATGTAGTGATACTGAAAGCAAAATGAAATGGATGGACATGCTTTTTTATTTTCTTTTTCCTTATCACATCAAATCTCTGTTTCTTGTTTTTGGGCTTACTCCTGGCTCTGTGCTCAGGGGTCATCCCTCCGGGCGGTACTCAGGGAGATCCTATGGGATGTCGGGGATTGAACCTGGGTCAGTGCGCGTAAGGCAGGCGCCCTCCCTGCTGGGCCAGAGCAGTGGCCCTCAACGCTGTGTTTGAGCTTCAAAAGGTCCAGGAATGGCACGTCCTTGGACACAGGTGTTTCTGTTCATTGCCTCACCCCTAATGCCCGGGACGAACCTTCACCCCATGGAGCAATCCTTACACCCCGCTGGTCTGCCCTTATGTTCTTCTCTCTGCGCCCACAGACAACAGAATGTGCCCAGTAGGCGCTTCCAGTTGAATGTCCCCTTACAGCCTCTCTGTCCCATAGCACGGACAGCTCTCGGGGCCAGCAAACGTGCTTGGCCATTACTGTCCACCTCACCTGCAGCCTTGCCTCTGGACTGGGAACTTGTCCCAGTGATCCTTTGCTGCCCTGGGCTGGGAACACTCAGGTCCGCCCAGCGCTGACCCCCTCCTCCGTGCTCACCACCAGCTGTTGCCCTCCGTGTCATTGGCGTTTCTGACACTGCCTTCTATGAGACTCGCGTTTCTTTTATTTCTTCTTTTATTTTTGCTTTTTTTTTGTCACACCCGGCAATGCTCAGAGGTTACTCCTGGCTCTGCTCAGGAATTACTCCTGGCGGTGCTCCGGGGACCATATGGGATGTTGGGGATCAAACCAGTGTCGGCCGTGTGCAAGGTAAACATCTGACCCACTGTACTATCGCTCCTGTCCAGATTGGCATTTCTGATGCTGCCTTCTATGTGATTGGTGTTCCCGTCCTCCCTCTCTCCCTCCCTCCGTCCCTCCCTCTCTCCCGTCCTCCCTCCCTCCCTCCCTCCCATCCTCCCTCCCTCTCTCTCCGTCCTCCCTCCCTCCCTCCTCCTTCCCTCCCTCCCATCCCTCCCTCCCTTCCTCCTCTCCCCTCCCTCTCTCCCTCCCTCCCTCCCATCCTCCCTCCCTCCCATCCCTCCCTCCCTTCCTCACTCCCTCCCTCTCTCCCTCCCTCCCTCCCATCCTCCCTCCCTCCCATCCCTCCCTCCCATCCTCCCTCCCATCCTCCCTCCCTTCCATCCCTCCCTCCCTCCCTCCCATCCTCCCTCCCTCTGTCCCGTCCTCCCCCCCTCCCCTCCTTCCCTCCCTCCCATCCCTCCCTCCCTTCCTCACTCCCTCCCTCTGTCCCGACCTCCCTCCCATCCCTCTCTCCCTCCGTCTCTCCGTCCCTCCCTCCCTCCCTCCCTCCCTCCTATCCTCCCTCCCTCCCATCTTCCCTCCCTCCCTCCCTCCCTCCCTTTTTGGGCCACAACCAGTTCTGCCCTTGGGGATCACTCTGGTGGCTCAGGGGACCTTATGGTGGCGCACCGGGGATCAAACCTGCAGTTCAAGCCAAGTGCCCTCCCCAGTGTACTGTCTCCCGTCATAGGCTTTATAGAGACAAACATAGGGCTGGGATTGGGGGGGTGGGGGTGGGGAAATGGATCCTTTTCTTAATTTGGTTTGGGGGGAATGTCACACCCTGCAGCGCTCAGAAGCTGCTCCCGGCTCGGGAGTGACCCCTGTGTAGTGAGTGGCCATATGCCTCTCTGGGGTCAGAAGTTCCTCTGGGCCCTTCCTGCTGTCCTGCGGCTCCAGCCTCTCATTCAGGGGTCTCCAGTTGCCACATGCACGGTGAGCCCCTGTTCTCCACCTCCAGGTCTCTGGCCCAGGGACGGATCATTGAAAGGACAGACACGGACTCACTCGGTGTCCGCAGTGGCGGGGGCCGTGGCCCCCGGAGGCCCAGCTCTTAACCTGGACATGCCCGGCCTGCTTTGGAGCTTGCCCTTGGCTTCCTCCTCGTCCCTGCCATGTGGGCAGCCCCCTTGGCCTGGCCCTAACCCAGGGGGCAGTAGAGCTTCCCAGGAGAGTGGGGCTGTACCTGAGCCCGCGCGGGAGGCGCTTAGCACCGTGCCTGGGATTCAGGGCACACGCAGAAGGCGCACCGGTGGTCCCCGGGTCTGGGCTCAGCGAGCACTGGTGCGCGAGTCATGGGCTGAGGGAGCACTTGAGAACAGAGCTGGTGGTGTCTGCCCGGAGAGGACACTTTAGGGCACTTTCGTCCGCGCCTGAAGGCCAGGACTGCAGGCGGCGAGAGATCTGGGGCCTCAGCCCAGGACGGGTAAGTGGGATTCTTGTTATAAAAATTAGGTTTGGGGCCGGAGTGATAGCACAGCGGGGAGGGCGTTTGCCTTGCACGCAGCCGGCCCATGCCAGCCTGGGTTCAATCCCGGCATCCCATATGGTCCCCGAGCACCGCCAGGAGTAATTCCTGAGTGCAGAGCCAGGAGTAACCCCTGAGCATTGCCAGGTGTGACCCAAAAAAGCAAAAAAATAAATAAATAAATAAATAAATAAAATAAAATAAAATAAAAATTAGGTTTGAGGCCCAAGCGGCAGCACAGTGGGGAGGGCGTTTGCCTTGCATGCGGCTGACCAGGGGTCCATCCCCAGCATCCCATAGGGTCCTCTGGGTGCTGTCCAAGAGTAGGCCCTGAGCACTGCTGGGTGTGACCCCCTCAAAAATAAAAAGAGTCCTTTCCCTCCATCTGAGGTGGGTGAATCGGCGTGGGGGGGAGAGCCGATGCTTTTGCCCATTTACTCACCTGGAGGCGCTGGGACCCTGATGGTCTCCCGCCTCTGAGTGCAGAGTGCCCATACTCAAGCACTCCAAGGCCCTAGAAATCCTGGAACTGAGAAGGAAGCTGCTCTGCGGGGAGCCAGGCTGCCCTACTTAGTGTTGGTGCTTGAAAGATTGAGGATTGTTTTTCCGTTTCTGTTTGCCTTCCAAACCCAAAAGGTAATTCGGAAGGGGGAGGGCAGCTTTGATGACCCCAGGTGGCCCGGACAATCGCCTTTGCATTTTCTCAAGATGATATTTGTGGGTTTTCATACCACGCACGGGCTTGTTTTCCCAGACAAATTTGTGATCTGGGCTAAGTGAGGCAAATGGATAATTAGCCCTCCTGAGAAAGTGCAAACAGGAGGAACTCTAGGAGGGGTCTTCCCTGCTGGGGACACCTGGGCCAGGAGAGCTGCCTTCCTCGCTGCCCCTTTTGGTTTTGGGGTTTGGGCCCCGGGCCACACCCAGAGATGCTCAGGCTGGGTCAGGGCGCGTGCCAGGCAAACAGCCACTTGCATGGGCTCTCCGCCCCCTGGAATTTGTTCTTTTGCTTGTTTTGTTTTAGGGCCAAACCTGGCAGTACCCAGGGCTTTCTCCTGGCTCTGCACTCAGTGGTCACTCCTGGCAAGCTTGGGGTGCAGGGGATGGAACCCGACTTGGCCACGTACAAGGCAAATGCCGCTGTACTGTTTATCGCTCTGGTCCCCCTAGAATTTATTTTATTTTATTTTATTTTGCATTTGTACAAGGCAAATGCCGCTGTACTGTTTATCGCTCTGGTCCCCCTAGAATTTATTTTATTTTATTTTATTTTGCTTTTTTGAATCATACCTGGAGACGCTCAGGGGACCATATGGGATGCTGGAGATTGAACCCGGGTCAGCCGCATGCAAGGCAAACACCCTCCCCTGTGCTATCACTCGGCCCCTGCTTGGGGACCGGGTGGTGCTGGAGACAGAACCAGGGTCAGCCCCAGGGTCAGCGGTCACTCGCCACTTAGTACTAGCTCTGGCTCATCTTTTTTTTTTTTTTTTAAATAGATCAATTCATCCAACCCTTTGTTTTCAAGTAAGTCAGGCGTCACTGTTGGAATCTGACCATTTTAGCCCTAAACCTCTGACGCTGTTGGGTCCACAGAGCTGTTTCTGGTACCCTGCCCAGGAGATGGAGATGCCAAAGGCACCGCACACTCCTGTGACCGTGGGGCCCGAATGTGCCTTGCAGGGTGACAGGTCCAGCAGGGCTAGCGGAGGAGCTGTTGGCCGCCTCTTGCGAAGCCCAGCGTCGCACACGTCCGGGGAAAAATAGAATCGGAGCTGCAGGGGCCCGGGTCACAAAACCGCCCACACAGCCTAGTGTCCCAGATTGCACTTGAGTTTTCTTTCTGTTGGGGGGGGGAGACCAGTCCATTCAGTGCTTTGGATGATCAGGTGCTTGTTTGTACGCGAGAAACATCTGGAGAAACATCTGGCTTCTCCTGCAGGTAGACAGACGGCCTCCAGCAGGAAAGCGCGCCTGCAGCTGCTTAGCGCAGGAAGGCAGCCGGGGCCTGTCCCTCCAGAAATAATCAGCTCGATAGTGAGTAACGGGAAGTTTGTAACCGGCTCAGAGGCCACTTAGGAGAAGTGGCTGGCTGCGGAGGCTACACTGATCTCATAGAGGCGTGGAATGATCTAGGGTGTGGCTGCCAGGGAGTGTCCCACTAACCTTGGTAAAACTCTTTCCCAACATCTGCCTTTCTGCAGATGCGTTAAAAGCTAGAGCCTGAGCCATAGCATGAAGAACCTCACAAGCGGCTGGGGAAGCTGGAACTCGGCTCGCCCGGGCCCAGCTGACTATGGGGCCCCCGGGAGGGCAGTTGGGTTTTGGGAGTGGGCCCATCACCTCTGGGGGTCCCGGAAGCAGCCGGATGAGACTCGCCCACCACACTAGCCACCACTTTCGCAGTCCGGATGCTGGGAAACTGCCTCACGACCAGATTAACAGAGCAAAACCAGTTTGAGCCCAGGTTGCGTGGCTGCAAGCGGCCATACGGTCCATTAAAATAGTGGAAACTGATGTCTTTTGATGCACTGCATTCCACGATGTGCAGGAAAGTTTGGCGGGAGGGAGAGATAGAGAGGAGAGAAATGACATACAGAACCCGCCAAATAGTTGAGGTGTGGGAGGGGGAGGGAGGTGGGGACATTGGTGATGGGAGATGGGTTCGGGTGGAGGGATGGGTGTTGGAACACTGTAGAACCAAAACTCTACATGAGCATCTTTCAATTGTATGTCTAAAATGGTGTAATAATATTTGGGGGAATAATAAAATTAAAAAAAAAGTTAGAGCCTGTGGGGGCAGGGGGGTCCGAGTGACGAGGGGCGGGGCGAGCAACAAGGGGCGGGGCTTGAGCTTTTAAATTTAATTAAATTATTACTATTTTTTATGATCACATGGCTGGTTAGTTTTGTAGAGTTTATTAGACCCTACAACTCTATATATCCTTGCAATGTGTTATTCATTGTGACACCTAACTTCTATTTTATATATACAGCTTTTATAAATACATTTTTTGGTGGCCGGAGTGATAGCCCAGCGGGTAGGGCGTTTGCCTTGCACGGCCCGCCTAAGCCGGTATGGGTTCGATCCCCGGCATCCCATATGGTTCCCGAGCACCGCCAGGAGTAATTCCTGAGTGCAGAGCCAGGGAGAAACTCCTGAGCATTGCTGGGTGTGACCCAAAAAGCAAAGAAAAAAAATACATTTTTTGAGCAAAAAGAATTATTATTATTATTTGCCACCCTTGGTGGTACTAAGGGTCCCCCTCCCTATCCCTGCACTGGTGGGTCACTCTGGTGTACTTAGGAATCCCTGTTTAAAAGAAATGCCTTCCCTGACCCGCCGCAGGCACTCCAGAAGGTCAGCGATGCACTCAGCCCCGTGCTCCTGGGGACGGCTCCAAAGCAAAAAGCAAAAGCAGTGGCAAAATGTATTTATTTCCCTTTTTGGGTCACATCCGGCAATGCTCAGGGGTTGCTCCTGGCTCTGCACTCAGGAATTATTCCTGGTGGTGCTCGGGGGACCATATGGGATGCCGGGGATCGAACCTGGGTTGGCTGTGTGCAAGGCAAACGCCCTACCCGCTGGACTATTGCTTTGGTCCTGCAAAATGCATTAAAAAAGTTGCTATTTTATTTTATTTTATTTTATTTAAGCTTTTATTTTTTATTTATTTTTTTGCTCCTCTTTTTTTTTAAAATATTTTATTACACCGCCATATGATATACAATTACAAAGATGTTCATGTTTGGATTTCCGTCATACAGTGTTCCAGCACCCATACCTCCACCAGTGCCCATTTCCCACCACCAATGTCCCCACTTCCCTCCCCCCCCCCTAGCCTGCCTCTATGGCAAGTTCTTTATTTCTTCTCTCTCTCTTTCTCTCTTTTACACATTGTGGATTGCAATACATACATTTAGAGATTATCATGTATAAAAGTTGCTATTTTAAAAACGATGAAAGAAAAACAAGTTTTTTTGCACTGTTACTGTTGCTGAAATCCGGTCTCCTGCCAGAAAGCGGGGTGTCGTCCGCTGAGAAGGAAAGTGACCAAGAAGCTTTATTTATTTGTGTTTTGGGGTCACACCTGGTGATGCTCAGGGGTTACTCCTGGCGCTGCTTGGGGGACTATAAGGGATGCTGAGCTCGCCCAGGTGAGGGGAGGCTGCAGGGCCCGGCAGGACTGTCCAGGGAAGGACCCAGAAAGACGGGCAGGCCGGCGCGTTCTGCTGCCACCTACTGGCAGGAAGAGAACTTGCGCACTTGGACTTCCCGCTCTTCATCGGAGCTTCCTCTTCCTGGTGGCTTCTTGGAAAGAAGATGGATCCGTTTGGTTTGGTTTTGAGCCACGCCTGACAGTGCTCAGGGATCACTGCTAGAGGGGCTGGAGACCATATGTGGGGATCAGGTTCGCCACATGCCAGGCGAGAGTCTGAACTGCTGCTTCCGTTCACCAGCGCTGTGATTTGTGAGTAGTGTCCCGAGTTCACACGCATGAGACACACGCAGCCTGAACCCAGCCTGGACCACCTGAAGTGTGTCCTCGAGCGTTCACCTACGGCCAGGTCAAACCCTTCGGCCCAAAGCTTAGTTTCTCGGGAGCGTTGGCTCTCTCCGTGTGCTGAGTTCTGTGCTACCGGGAAAACAGTCCCCACACCCATCTCAGCAGTTCCTCCTGTGCTTTAGGGCGGGCTGTCAGACTCGTCCCCTGCCGGCCGGTCCGGCTCCTCCGAAGCAAGAGTTCTGCTGTGTGTGGCTTCAGCACCGGTGTGGGGCCGGGGAGGCCGAGTGGTGGAGTCAGGTGCTCTGGGTCTCGCTGGAGTTTTTATTTTTCCCCGTTTTGGGCCGCACCTGGCAGTGTTCAGGAACTGCTCCTGGCTGTGACTCAGAAGTCGCTCCTGGCATGCTCAGGGGACCAAATGGGATGCCGGGATTGAACCCAGGTCGGCTGTGTTTGAGGCAAGCACCCTCCCCACTCTGGCCCCTCTGTGGGTTTTTAAAAAAGGAAAATATTGGTGTCATTGTGACTGACAACATAGTGTCCGGTTGTGCTGCCTCAGGCAGGCAGTGTTTCAGCACGCGGCCCTGCCCCCGCATTCACTTCCCTTCCTGATGGTCTGGGGCTGTTTGGACCTTGAGGGATGCTGGAGGCCCGTGCCCTAAGGCTGGCCAGGACTCCGGCCGTCCATTGAGCAGGTCCTGATTTTATGAAGACAGATGTGTCTTCGGAGGGTGGGAGTCTCGAGCCAGGGAAGCTGGTCACCCCTGCGTGCCTGGGAGGGCAGGTCCGGCTCCGCATCTTTCTGGGCGTCTTCGGCTCCGCTTATTTTCATGACAACATTTCTTCTGCGCACGATAGCTAAACTCAAACCTGGTTAGAGTTGCTTCAGTCGCAGTAATTGGGATGCTTTTGAAGAATCTCTCCGTGGTGCTGAGCGGCAGGAGAGACACCAGGGGATGAGGGCAGGGGACTGTCATGCCCGCGCTCGCTCTGCTTCCTGAGCAGCCGTGGGTTCTCTCTGAGGCTGAAGACGCTGAGGCTCGCAGCCCGGGTGTGTGGCTGTGGAACATGAGCAGGACAGGCATGCGCAGAGCCCGAGGCGGCGGGGCCCTGACGCTACGGCCAGAGTCTTCATGACTGATTCACTCTCGCTGCATTTTCGAGTTAAGTGGACTTAAACGTTTAGAGATGCCGGTAGTGGGGCGGAGCAATCGCACAGCAGGGAGGACGTTTGCCGATCTCCGGCATCCACATGGAGCACCACCAGAAGTGACGCCTGAGCACTGCCAAAAATGGTCAAAAAAAACCTCCCGAAAAACCAAAACATCACTCCAGGCGGGCTTGGGTGGCCATATCTGGATATGTGGGGCCGGCGCTTGAACCCAGGTCAGCTGTGTGCAAGGCAAGCTCCCCTGTCTCGCAAAGTCTGGCCTTGACTCTGGACACACTGCTTGAGGTGTCCTGGGGGCAGAGTGGACAGCCAGGACCAACTCTTGGTGTTTGCTGAGTTGAGGTCACTCACTGCTTTATTGCATCCGCCGGGGGAGTGACCCCTGTCCAGTCCGTTCTCCCTGTGAGTTTGGGGGGGAGAGAGCCCCCGCCCCTTCCCTCAAACCAGAGCGACGGGAGTGAGCCGGCGGAAGGCTCGGATCCCGCATAGACGGAGCCGAGTCCTGGGCACAGACCGTCCTTGCTGGGACCAGACCCTGCCCTTGGGGATGAGCCTCTTCCCTTCTGGGGTCTGTTGAGAACTGAGCAGCTCCTACTGCGTCCGGCTCCCCCTTTGCTTACTCTTTCCTGTGCTTTGGTTGGTTTCGAGTCTGAGAAGCTCAGGATCTATTTTGCTGTTTTTGTGCTCTCGGCCATGCTCAGGAGTTACTCCTGGCCCTACTCTCAGAATCACTCCTGATGGCGCTGGGGGCACCTAGGGGGTGCTGGAGATCAAACCCAGGCCCCGCACCCTACCCATTGTGCTATCTCTCTGGCCCCCGAGGCAGAGTCTCTCTAATGAGATTGAGAGGCTGCTGGGGACCTGGGCATCTGCCTTAGGGATGTGAGTGACCGAGTGCCCGGGAGCGGGATTCACCGTGTGGGTCCGCGCTGGGCAGCCTGGCAGGCCAAGCTGCTGGTGGGTTTCGGGGCGGTGGCCGGAGCTCAGGCCTCACGTGCTGGCCCGTTGCTTTGCAGGGACGGTGAAGGTGAAGAGCTCCAACATCCAGGTGGGAGACCTCATCATCGTGGAGAAGGTGAGTGGGTGCCCTCCAGGGACTCGGGGCTGCGTGGGGTGGAGACGGCGCTCTGGCCATCTGGCTAGGACCCTGACATGCGGCCTGACGTCTGGTGGAGGATCTGATTGTATCCGACAGAGGCGTTGCTCTCAGAGAAATCTGTTACACAGCTTTATCTTTAAGCTTTTTTAAAAAGCATTTTATTTATTTATTTTTGACTTTTTTTTGGGGTTACACTTGGCGATGCTCAGGGCTTGTTCCTGATTCTGCACTCAGGACTCAGTCCTGGCGATGCTTGGAGGACCGCCTTGCACGCGCCGATCTGGGTTTGAGCCCTGGTATCCCATACGCCCCCCAAGCACCCTCAGGAGTAATTCCTGAGTGTAGAGCCAAGAGTAACCCCTGAGCATTGGTGGATGTGAGGAGAAGAAGAGAGAGAGAGGAGAGAGAGAGAGGGAGAGAGAGGAGAGAGAGAGGGAGAGAGAGGAGAGAGAGAGGAGAAGAGAGAGAGGGAGGAGAGAGAGAGGAGAGAGAGAGGAGAGAGAGAAGGGAGAGAGGAGAGAGAGGAGAGAAGAGGGAGGAGAGAGAGAGGAGAGAGAGGAGAGAGAGGGAGAGGGAGGAGAGAGAGGAGAGAGAGAAGAGAGAGAGGAGAGAGGGACAGTGAGGAGAGAGTGAGGAGAGAGAGGAGAGAAGAGAGAGGGAGAGAGAGGAGAGAGAAAGGAGAGGGAAGAGAGAGGAGAGAGGAAGGAGAGAGAGAGAGAGAGGGAGGAGAGAGGGAGATAGGAGAGAGAGAAGAGAGAGAGGGAGAGAGAGGAGAGAGGGGAAGAGAGAGAGAGGGAGAGAGAGGAGAGAGAGAGGAGAGAGAGAGGGAAAGAGAGAGAAAGAGAGAGAGCGAGAGGGAGACTTTGGAGAAAGTCTTCCTCGTCGTCTGCTCGCTGCCAGGCACCTTGCAGTAGCGAAGCATACAGTGTTGCAACTGAAACCACAGAAGCTGCGACCCTCGACCACTTACCTTTGAGCAACGTCTCTGCTGGGAGGCGCGAGCTGGGCTCTTCTGTCACTTTGAGGAAGTGTGGGATGAAGAAAGTAAAAATGGCTCCAGAGGTCGCCTGGGTGATGAGTTGGTCACTGCAGTCAGCTGTCGCCTGGGGCCTGGGGATTTTGAGGGAGACCTCAGAGAGTCTCAGAATAATATTTGATTTCATAAAAGGATCATGTGGAAAGTAGACCGTACAACTGTGCTCTTTCAAAAGAGTTAAATGCGGAATTCAGCCTTGATTTGAGGCGCAGTGAGCCTCAAGACAAGCCCCCTGCCCCCCCAGACCCCTCGCCCCCCCACCATGTTATCACCGACTTTTGCAGCTCATAATTCAAGGCGGGTGGCCGGAAAAGTGGGTCGGAGCGGAGGGAGGGAGGGAGGGTCTTCCTGGTGTTCAGTGGCAGCAGAGAAGCCGGCGGGTGTGGACAGGCATGCGGAGGGAGGGCTGGGTGGGGATGAGGGGCTGAGAGCCCCGGCCTGCTCTGACTTGGGGTCTCAGGAGGGGATTAGCAGGACACCGGGCATTCACCCCAGGCCAAAAGCACCAGCTTTGTGCCGCTGGGACAAGGCCTTGAAAGAAGCCTTGGGGGGGCGTTGCCCCCCCACACACACCCTAGAGGCTGGGGAGGGACGCCCCACACAGTAACCCTCTTCTTCTCCTAACCCAGAACCAGCGGGTCCCTGCCGACATGATCTTCCTGAGGACGTCAGAAAAAAATGGTAAACATCTGGGATCCATTTTGAAAATAACCATTAACCTTTCAGTGGTAATTTGGCAAAACAATCATTTGAAAATGGAACAGAAGTAGATGACCATTTTTGGAGCCACGGAGGCGAATCAAAAACATCTTTAAAGAGCGTGTTTGGGGGTGGGGACAGCGGGCCTGTGGATTGCAGACCCCCACAGGGTGGCTGACTCCCCGCCGGAAACTCCTCCCCCTCCAGCCCTGTGGTGGGGTTTGTGTTTCCTCTGAGACTATGGGGTGGGGGTGGGGTGCCACGTTCCCATTGATAAAGTCGTTATTTATCCTTGTCACCTGGTGCTGGCTGCCTGGTCCCTGAGACCCCCATTACTGACAGGCTGTCATTGGGCTGCCCCCCACCCCCAGCGCGGGCGGAGTTGGGCTGGGGACCAGCAGTGCTCAGGGCTTACTCCTGGCTCTGTGCTCAGCCCAGAGGCACTTGGGGACCAGAGGTGGGGCTGGGGCTCACAGCTCCACTGGGTTGGCCGAAAGTGCCCGGCAAGGGCCTTACCACTGTAGGGTTATTCCAGCCCCCCCTCCCGGCTGCATTTTGGGTTTTATTTATTTATTTTTTGCTTTTTTTTTGAGGGGTCACAACCGGCAATGCTCAGGGGTTGCTCCTGGCTCTGCACTCAGGAATCACTCCTGGCGGTGCTCGGGGACCATATGGGATGCCGGGATCGAACCCAGGCCAGCATGGGCCGCTGCGTGCAAGGCAACGCCCTACCCGCTGGGCTATTGCTCCGGCCCCACATTTTGGGTTTTATTTGCGGTTCCAGGAGTGAAACACGGTCCTGCGGCCGACGTGGCGGGGCAGCTGCTCTGCCCTCAGCAGCCTCTTCAGCCCTTCACGTCAGGCATCGCTGAACACGGGAAAACCGCATTTGGCTGTCTTGGAGGTCACTGCAGCTTGTTTTATTAGGAATCAATTATAAAGACAGATGGTTTTCTTTTTTTTTTGCCTTTTGCCTCCCACCTGACAGTGCTCAGGTGTTACTCCTGGCTGAGCTCAGGGACCCCCTGGGATGCTGGGGATCAAACCTGGGTTGGCAGCGTGCAAGGCAAATACCATCCCTGCTGTACTGTCGCTCTGGCCCCGATGCAGATGCAATTTTGTCCTTCTCATAAGTAATATAGAGGGAGCACGTCAAAAGGCAATAAATTTTTTTCCCCTTTTGAGCCACACCCGGCGGTGCTCAGGGGTTATTCCTGGCTCTGCACTCAGGAATTACTCCTGGCGGTGTGTAGGAACCATATGGGATGCCAGGGATCGAACTCCCGAGGCGCCTGCATGCAGGGCAAACGCCCTCCCCGCTGGGCTATGACTGCGGCCCCAAGGGCAGTGAATTTAAAAGTCTCTTTTTGGGCTGCAGCAATGGCACAGCGGGGAGGGTGTTTTGCCTTGCACGTTCCTACCGGTTCGATTCCCCGCATTCCATAGGGTCTCCCGAGCGCCTCCAGGAGTAATTCCTGAGCGCTGCTGGGTGTGGCCTAAAAAAGAAAACATGAAATAAAAGTCATTTTTAAAAGCTGCTGCTCTGACCTCAGACAGTCTCCGTGGCCTCACCCGTGACACGCGCTCAGGATCGGGCCCTTCTCCCTGCCTCTGCGTGGCCGCCTGCCCAGTGGCGCCGTGGCGTCTCTGGTGAGGCTGCCAGGGACTGGCACTTACACACTCACTGGCCTGGCATGTAGATGCAGACGTGGCCAGCACCTGGGGCTGTGTGTGGGTCCCGCCGTGATCCCCTTGTCCACTCTCATGGTGGCCTCCCGGAAGCCTGGGCTCAAGGACCGGCAGTCCCTGTGGAAGCCGCCCAGCCTGGCTCCTGGACGTCAGGTCCTGTGCAAGGGTCTGTCCCCACCCCCGTTGCCCCCAGTTGGTGGCTTCCCCAAGCCAGTTCCTGTGGATTCTCTGTCCCACCCTGAGTCCCCTGAGCCGGCCCTCGAGGACGGCTTCATCCCCAGGTGATGCAGGGACACCCCGAGGTCAGGACCGGGGTGAAAGGGGAGATGACCCCAGTGACCGCAGCGACCCCTCCCTCCCACAGGCTCTTGTTTCTTGCGGACGGACCAGCTGGACGGGGGAGACGGACTGGAAACTGCGCCCTCCCTGTGGCCTGCACGCAGAGGCTCCCCACTGCTGCCGTGAGTACCCGCGGGCCTCCCCAGAGCAGCTGCGCCCCTCACGGCTGGCTCCCACGGAGGTGCCCTGGGCCCAGGTCGTGGGGGGGGGGCCCTCACAAAGCCTTGAACATGCGCTGGGTCCGAAGTCACAGAGCCCTCGTGCAGCGTGACAGGCCTTGGCACGGACATCGGAGTCTGAGAGATCGCAACGAGGCACCAAGTGCCTGATTGGCTCCCACCTTTTTGGGCTGGGCTCCCCACCCCCAGTTCCCCTACTGGTGCCCTTCCAGCCCTCAGTTGGCAGCAGCTGAACCAGCCTCTGCACCGTCTGCACCGCTTCAGCAGACCGGATGGCAGCTCCCGCCTTTTTATTTTTGCTTTTTGGGTCACACCGGCAATGCTCAGGGGCTACTCCTGACTCTGCACTCAGGAATTACTCCTGGCAGTGCTCTGGGACCCTATGGGATGCCGGGGATCGAACCTGAGTCGCCCCGTGCAAGGCAAGTGCCTTCCCTGCTGTGCTGGAGGTCCGGCCCCAGTTCCCGCCTTTCTGTCTAGCTCTGGGTCCCCTCTCTCAGGCCGAGCCCCAGTTGCTGTCAAGCTGCACTGGGAGCCACTGGGAGGCTCCTCCCCCTCCGCCCGCCCTAACTCCTGCCCCGCCTCTGCACAGGACCTTCTCCACATCCGCTCGTACATCTACGCGGGAAGAGCCCAACATCGACATCCACAACTTCGCGGGAACTTTCACCAGAGTGAGTAGGCGCCGGCTGACCGGGGTGAGGGACGGGCCGTGGCCTCCCGCCCGCCAGAGCCCACTCCTGGCATTTGCGCCCTGCTCCGAAGGGTGTGACGGTGCCCAGGGCTGGGACCTGGTGTCCCAGGGCCCGTGTCCGTGACACTTCCTGTATGTGGCTCCTTTACGTGGGCCGTCCACTTTCCCCTGTCAGGGTCAGAACCTCTGAGTGACCCCTCCAGCTCCTTGAATGCTGCTGAAGTTGGGGTTTCATTATTTTCAGTGGACGAGTCACGTGACTGGATTCTAAGCGCTCTTTGAATCATGCGCGGCACGTAGGTCAGTTCACAGAAACGCCAGTGACGTGCTGGGCAGCTGGGGTCTCCTGGCCTTGCTCTTCATTTGAGCTCTTGCTCTCGGTTAGATTATTTTTAAAGGGGTGCACCCCGAGGAGCCGCCACGACTCACCTCCTGGCACTGTGCTCAGGGGTCCCTCCTGGCAGGGCTCGGGAACCGTGTGTGCGGCCGGGATCGAGCTCGGCTCAGCTGTGTGCTGGCAGTGGGCGCGACCCACTCTCCTGTCTCTGCACCCTGAGAACTGCACTTTTCCGTCTGCCTGTGTGTGTGTTTGGGGCCCAGTGTGCCAGGAGGCTACTTGCGGCTCTGTGCCGGGGACGCCAGGCCAGGGCCAGAGATCGACCTGGGGTCCGCTCCCGCCTCCAGACTCTTGCTGAGCCCCTACTGCCACGTGTCCTGCTCTGGCTGTTCCTGAGACCCCCGAGGGGGCTGTGCCAGGGGGTTTCCAGGGTACGGAGCTGCCGGGTTCAGCGTGGGGCTCCCCCTGCCCTGGCTCATTCTCCCCTCCCGGTCTCGAGGACCAGGCTGGCACCTGCCGTGAGAGCCTGTCTCACCCCAATGGTGATTTGTGTGTGTGTGTGTGTGTGTGTGTGTGTATCTGTCTGTCTGTCTGTCTCCCCAGGAGGACAGCGACCCACCAATCAGCGAGAGCCTGAGCATCGGTGAAGCGCCCTGTGGGCGGGCACCGTTATTGCGCCAGGTGAGAGCACTTGACAGGGAGCATTTCCGTCAGAACCAGTCATTTAGGTGTTTTTCCACCCGCTCCTCCCGGAGATGCCAGAGGCATCTGTCCTGTGGCTGGGGCCCCCAGGGAGCAGACCCCCACTCCAGTCTCCCCAGAGAGGGTTCTGCCTCACTAAGTGGCTGTGACTCCCCGGGGCAGGCCCCAAGTGTCCAGGAAGAGGCTGTGGATCTGTCCTGCAAGCTGCTGGGTGGGGGTGGGGTGGTGGGTTCTTGCGCTGGCGGGTGCTGCGGTGGGTGGGTTGGAGCCTGAGGGCTCATGGCCTTGCCCGGCCTGTGTGGTTTCAGGGACCGTGGTGGGCGTTGTGCTGTACACCGGCCGCGAGCTCCGGAGCGCCATGAACACCTCCAACCCACGGAGCAAGGTGTGTGGGCGCCGGGTGCCGAGAGGGAGGGTGTTGGGGAGCTGGGAGTCAGGGCTGTGGCCCAGGTCTGCTCCCTGGGCACTCCTGCCCCGTGTGTGGTGGCTGGTCCTCGCTGCTCCCGGCGCCCAGGCCCAGGATCGAGCATTGCACTGCCCGGCTCAGTTTCTGAGGAGTGCACCCCTGGTGCCGTCATGTACTCAGACCCGTTAGAGCATATGTGAACATGTGTGTGGAGTGCGTGTGTACATGTGTGTCGGTGCATGTGTATGCGTGTGTGGGTGCACATGTACATGTGTGTGGATGCATGTGTACATGTGTGTCGGTGCATGTGTACAGGGTGCACATGTACATGTGTGTGGATGCATGTGTACATGTGTGTGGGTACATGTGTGTAGGTGCATGTGTACATGTGTGTGGGTGCGTGTATACCTGTGCCGGTGCGTGTGTACATGTGTGTGTGCGTGTACATGTGTGTGTGCGTGTGTACATGTGTGTGGGTGAATGTGTACATGTGTGTGGGTGTGTGTACATGTGTGTGGGTGCATGTGTGCATGTGTACATGTGTGTGGGTGCATGTGTACATGTGTGTGGGTGCATGTGTACATGTGTGTAGGCGCATGTGTGTACATGTGTGTAGGTGCATGTGTGCATGTGTGTAGGCGCATGTGTACATGTATGTGGGTGCATGTGTACATGTGCGTTGTGTGTGTATACATGTGTGTCGGTGTGTGTACATCGCAGGTGGGTGCGCATGTACATGTGTGGGGTGCGTGTGTACATGTGTGGGTGCATGTGTACATGTGTGTGGTGTGTACATGTGTGTGTACATGTGTGTGGATGTATGTGTACATGTGTGTAGGTGCATGTGTACATGTGTAGGTGCATGTATGCACAGACAGACACACAGCATCTGTGATCTGCAGGATGAACTTGTAACTTTTTTTTTTTTTGTCTTTTTTAAGTCACACACCCGGCAATGCTCAGGGGTTACTCCTGGCTCTGCACTCAGGAATTACTCCTGGCAGTGCTCCTGGTTACCATATGGGATTCGGGGATCGAACCTGAGTCAGCTGCATGCAAGACAAATGCCCTCCCGCAATACTATCGCTCCGGTCCTGACTTGTAACTTCAAAGGCAGTTTTTGGTTTTTCCCCTGAGGGTGCTGGGGCTGGGTCCCAAGGCCACGCACACTCTGTCTCTCCAGTCCCCAAACTCGACATGTTTAAAAACATAGAGATAAATGATAAAGGGAGGGGGCTGGAGCTATAGCACAGCAGGGAAGGCGTTAGCCTTGCATATGCCGACCTAGGTTCAATCTCCGGCATCCCATATGGTCCCCCCACAATGCCAGGGTGAATTATCCTGGGTGCAGAGCCAGGAGTAGCCCCTGAGCATTACCAGGTATGACCCCAAAAGCCCATACATCTATATATCTATCTAATATATTTGTATATATAGATACATAGATATAGATACAGATATATCTACATCTGCCTGTCTATCCACTCATTCATTTATCTATTCATCTATTTATATCTATCTGTCTGTCTGTCTATTCATCTCTCTCTCTCTCTCTGCAATCAATAAAGGGCGTTCTGGGGTGGTGCTGAGTGATCTCGTCCACTGTCACGAAAGGGCTGTGTGTGCTTTTGCCGGGCGTGGGAAGTCGGCGGGCAGGCAGGTGGCATTTGCTGGGGGCATTTGCTGCGGGCAGGCAGGTTACATTTGGTGCGAACGTGACCCCAGAGAACACGTGCGCTGCTTCCTAAGGCTTCGCTGCTGGCCTGTGCCCGGAGCATGAGCCGTGGTCTGGAAGAAGCGGAGTAAGGGGCGAGTCATGGCTGATTTGGGGGCCCGCGAACACAGCACCACCAACGGCACTGATGTGTGTCGCAGTGTTGTCAGTGTCATGTTATGGGCCAGAAACTAAGCAGGGAGGGGCCGGAGCCATAGCCCAGCCGGGTAGGACGTTTGCCTTGCACGCGGCCGGTCTGTGCCGCCTGGGTTTGATCCTCAGCATCCCATATGGTCCCTCGAAGCACCGCCAGGAGTAATTCCTGAGTGCAGAGCCAGGAGAAACCCCTGAGCATTGCCGGGTGTGACCCAAAAGCAAAAAAAAAAAAAAAAAAAAAAGAAAGTAAGCAGGGAGGGGCCGGAGCCATCGTCCAGTGGGAAGACGTTTCCCTTGCCTGCAGCTGGGCCCCAGCACCCTGTGTGGTCCCCAAAACCCTGCCAGGGGATCCCTAAGCTCAGAGCCAGGAGAAAGCTCTGAGCACCATTAGGTGTGCTCCAAAATACCCAAAATAAAGCATTTGAAAAGTGAGCAGGGCTGGAGAGAGTACCTTGGGGTAAGATGTTTGCCTTACGGGCCGCCAGCCTGGGTTCAGGTTCCGGCATCACACAGACGCCCTGCTTTGGTGGGTCCCTGAGTACCGCTGGGTGTGGTGCAGCCCAAACCCAGAAACCAAACAGTGAGAGGAAGAGCAGAGCTCTGACATCCCTGGACGGAAGCGGCAGCGCGTGAGCCCATGTGCACCACAGGCGCCCACGGTGTCTCAGAGAAGGTGCCCTGGGGCGGGCTGGGGCGGAGCAGTGGCGCCCACCTCCCTTTGCCCGCCCCAGATCGGCCTGTTTGACTTGGAAGTGAACTGCCTCACCAAGATCCTCTTCGGCGCTGGTGGTGGTGTCGCTGGTCATGGTGGCGCTCCAGCACTTCGCCGCCGCTGGTACCTGCAGATCATCCGTTTCCTGCTCTTGTTCTCCAATATCATCCCCATCAGGTGAGCAGAGCGGCCACCAGTGTCCGTGCAGGGCCGCTGCTCTCCTCCGAGACCAGGGGTCACTGGCTGTTGGCTGCCGGCATGGAGCCCTTGGGGCGGCAGTGTCAGCCACAGCTGGTGGCCGGCCTGCAGGAGGCATGTGTCCCTCTCAGGGCATCCTTTTTTATATGTCTGTCTATTATCTGTCTGTCTGATCTGTCTATCTTATCTATCTATCTATCTATCTATCTATCTATCTATCTATCTATCTATCTATCTATCTATCTATCTATCTATCTATCTATCTATCTATCTATCTATCTATCTATCTATCTATCTATCATCTATCTGTCTGTCTATCTATCATCTATCTATCTGTCTATCTATCTATCTATCTATCTATCTATCTATCTATCTATCATCTATCTATCTATCTATCTATCTATCTATCTATCATCTATCTATCTATCTGTCTGTCTGTCTGTCTGTCTATCTATTATCTATCTATCTATCTATCTATCTATCTATCTATCTATCATCTATCTATCATCTATCTATCTATCTATCTATCTGTCTGTCTGTCTGTCTGTCTGTCTGTCTATCTATCTATCATCTATCTGTCTGTCTATCTATCTATCTATCTATCTATCTATCTATCTATCTATCTATCTATCTATCTATCAATCATCTATCTGTCTGTCTGTCTATCTATCTATCGATCTATCTATCTATCTATCTATCTATCTATCTATCTATCTATCTATCTATCTATCTATCTATCTATCTATCTATCTATCTATCTATCTATCTATCTATCTATCTATCATCTATCTCTCTATCTCTCTATCTCTCTACCTCTCTAGCTCTCTACCTACCTACCTACCTACCTACCTACCTACCTACCTACCTACCTACCTACCTACCTACCTACCTACCTACCTACCTAATCTGTCTCACATCTGGTGATGCTCAGGGGGTTTCTCCTGGCTCTGCACTCAGGAACTACTCCTGGTGATGCTCGGGGACTATATGGGTCCCTGGGATCGAGCCCAGTAGACTGTGCAAGGCAGACGCTCTCCCTGCTGGGCTATCCCTCTGGCCCCAGGCACCCTTTTTGAGTGGCTGCCCAAGAGCCTTGTACCTCACACCCAGTCTGTGGCTGACGGCATTTGAGCCCTGAACGCTGCCAGGTCTGACCACCAAAAGGCAGAGTTAGACTCAGCTCCCGGGCCTCTGGCGCCCTGGAAATCCTGGTCACAGGGCCGGGTGCTGTGTTGGAAGCCCCTCTGGGAGCCCGCAGGGAGGTGGGGCGGGGTTGCACCGTGCCTGGGTCCCCGGGTAGGCAGCGCCTGGCCCTGACGCTCTGGGTTGTGCTCAGCCTGCGCGTGAACCTGGACATGGGCAAGATCGTGTACAGCTGGATCATCCGCCGGGACTCCAAGATCCCCGCGACGGTCGTGCGCTCCAGCACCATTCCCGAGCAGCTGGCCGCATCTCCTACCTGCTCACAGACAAGACAGGTAGGGGAGCCGCGCTGGGGCGCGGGGGCGCCGCAGTCTTCCCGTGTGATGCCCACTGTAGAGCCGGAGTGGGTTTAGGCAGGTGCAGGGCACACACTAGGTCGTCCAGAGAGTGTAGCCCCGGTTTACGTAGAGCGGGGCGACCCGAGAGGCGGAAGCTGCCGCTCTGCACTTAGCAGTCGGTTCTGTGCCTTGAACCCTCACCCCAGAGGCTTCCTGGCCGCTGTCCAGGGGCCCTTCACAGTAGAATCTGATTGGCTCATGGGCCACCCTCTCAGCCAATGAGCTGAGCTGAGCTCCCTGATTGACACTCCCTTTGGACCAGCCCACCATGATGTCATTGTTTTTTCCTGGTGGTACTGGCGCTTCAGTGACAGGATCTGAGACCCAGTTGCTGCTCCGGCCTTGCAGAGCTGCCAATTAAATCGAGGCTTGTTGAGCTCAAGGAGTGAACCTTGACCCCTGTACTGTCCCTTCGGCCCCAGGATGTAACTTGGGAATTTTTATGTGTTTTTGTCTTTGTGGGGTGCTCAGCGGTTACTCCTGGTGGGATTAGATTCCTTGCTCATCATTTTTTAATTTATCATTATTATTATTATTATTATTATTATTATTATTTTAATTTTAATTTTTCTGCTTTTTTGGGTCACACCCAGCAATGCTCAGGGGTTTCTCCTGGCTCTGCACTCAGGAATTACTCCTGGCGGTGCTCGGGGGACCATATGGGATGCCGGGGATCGAACCCGGGCCAGCATGGGACGGCCGCTTGCAAGGCATACGCCCTACCCACTGGGCTATCGCTCCGGCCCCTTATTGTTATTTTTTTAATTGGGCCACACCCAGCAGTGCTCAGGGCTTACTCCTGGCTCTGTGCTCAGGGATCACTGCTAGTGGTGCTTGGGGACCAAACGGGTGCCGGGATCAAACCCAAGCAGCAGCATGCAAGGCAAGTGCTCTGCCCACTGAAATATCTCTCCGGGCCTTCCAGCTTGTAACTTCAGAAGCGAGAGCCCGGGTGGATGGGCAGACGGGTGCTGAACCCTATGGGTGATAAATAGGAACATTGCGACGGGTTCCTAAGTGAAGGCTCCTGTCCCAGAGCGAGGGGCAGCGGGCAGGAATCTCACCTGGCATGCAGCCAAGCTGGGCTTGAGCCCCAGCACCCCACGTGGCCACCAGCCTGCCAGGAGTCATCCCTGAACGCAGAGCCAGGAGTAACCCCTGGCTAGCCAGGTGTGGCCCCTGCCCCCAAAACAACCCCCAAACACAAAAGAGGGAAATCCCCGTGCTGGCTGGTGACTTGTGGTCCTGTGTAGGAACTCTCACCCAGAACGAGATGGTTTTCAAACGGCTCCACCTGGGCACCGTGGCCTACGGCCTGGACTCCATGGATGAAGTTCAGAGTCACATATTCAGTATTTACACACAGGTAACGCTGGGTCCCCTCCAGAGCCATCCGTGGGTGTGACGTCAGATGTGGTAACTGACGCCTTTCCCTGCGGGGGCCGGGGCGGGGGTGGCTCCTCTCATCACAGGACAGGAAGTGGCGTGGCTGGAGACGGACTCTGCGGCCGTGGTTCAGCCGCTGCAGGCTCCGCCCCAGTGGCTCCTGTGTCACTACCAACACCGAGTTGTGTGACCAACCCTCAGCTGTTTTGGGGGGCCCTTCGCAGTGCTCCGTGTCACCATGGGGTGGTTCTGTGCTTGCCCTGCTGGTGTGTGCGGCTCAGCTACTATCGTGTTGGGAACACAAGACTCTTGGGGACCCCCGGAATCCAGATCTGTAGTGGTAGGTGGGTGGTTGTGGTTTCACGTAGAATCCCACACAAATATAACTCCCCAAAAAATAGCCCGGCCCCCCGTTTCTACACTCACTTCCTGCCCCTTTGCCTCCTCCAAACCCTTGGCCTCACTCATGCCTAATTTTTTTCTCTTTTGTTTTTTACTTTTCTGTGTGTGTGTGTGGGGGGGGATTATACCCAACGATACTCAGGGTTTTCTCCTGGCTCTGCACTCAGGAATTGCTCTTGGCGGTGCTCGGGGCGCCATATGGGATGCCGGGATCGAACCTGGGTTGGTTGTGTTCAAGGCAAATGCCCTCCCCGCTGTGCTATTGCTCCGGCCCCACGCTTTGTTTGTTTTGGGGACACACCTGGCCTGCTCAGGGGTTCCTCCTGACTGCACTCAGGGCTCACTCCTGGCAGTGCTCGGGGACCCTGTGGGATGTCAGGGCTTGAACCCAAATCGACTGCAGGACAAACGCCCTCCCTGCTGCCTGGCGCTCTGGTTCCCATATTTGACGTTTAGTTTCTGGAACGTTTGTTTGCAGATACGTAGCTTTCCAGGGTACTTCCTGGAAATAGGCAGAGCTGGAGTGTCAGTGTGGTGGGGAGTGGGCTTTGGACGGCAGCCATCGGTCAGCACTGTGGGGAGACCTCAGCCTCTGAGACTGTCCCATTTGGGGGCACACCCAGCTGCGCTCAGGGATCTCCCGGTGGGCTTGGGGGACCATGTAGGATGCTGGGACCAATCCCAGGTCAGGCGGGTTTGCACCTGCCCACCGTGCTGACCCCTCTGGCCCCGTCTCAGACCCAACTTGTTTTATAATTTCGGGTCATACTTGGAGGTGCTCGGGGCTGACTCCTGACTCTGTGCTCAGGAGCCACTGGGGGTGGTAGGAAGTGGGGAACCTTACGGGTGCTGGGGTGGGCAGTGGGGACCATGTGGGGTGCTGCGGCTCTCCCTGGGGCCCGGCCTCATCCGGGGCTGACTCTTGCCCAGGAGTCTCTGCGTCTCATTTGGTCATTTGGGGTGTGGGTGTGTGTGATGGAAGGATGCAGAAGCACTGTAGGACGTGAGCCCCCCCAAGTCGGGCCTCCGCCTGCGCCCCGCCTCCTCTCCCAGCTGCTGACCTCGAGGGTCATCCTGCCCTTCTCCCCATGTCAGCCGGGCTCCCCCAGGGCAGCGGGTCGGAACCCGCCTGGTGCTGCATCTGGTTCTTTTCCCCTGGTGTTGTTGAAGGGAGGAGAAATGCGAGTGGGCAAGGCCAGGGGAGGAGTGTGGGCGCATGGGGAACCGGTCCGGGTGCGAGACGCCTGAGCAGCATGCTGGGTGTCATCTAGAAATGAGGAGAGCCATTTGGGGGCCTGTGTAAGGACCCCCCGCCATCCCAGTGGGTCAGGGAGCAGCCCCCTTGTGCCCGAGAAGGCATGACGCGGTGCCGTGGGCTAGCGGGGACCGTGGTTTATCTCCTATGGTGCCTTGCCCTGGCGTGTGCGTGTGTCTCTGCCAGGGCTAGGCGTCAGAGCTTTGCCAGGCCTGGTGTCGTCTGGAACGCCAGCCCCCTAGAGGCATGTTTGTTGCTCACAGACTAGCAGATCGGGTGTTGGCTGCCGGCTTGCCTTGCCCGTGGCTGAGCTGGGTTCAGTTCCCATCAGGTCCCTCCAGGCGTGGCCAGCAGTGATCTGGCTCCAGCGTCCAGAGCTAGCTTTGAGCGTTGTGGGGGTGGCCCCCCAAATCGGAAAGAAATCAGGTCGCCCGTAAAATCCCCGAGGTGGGGAAGGTGGCCTCACTCTCCCGATGATGCCTGTTCAAGCCCCCTCCCCCTCCCGTTAGGAAAACTCGGCAGCCCAGCAATTACTTTGCCAGAGGTCTTGTTCTGGCCCCTGATGGTCAGCAGTAATGTGGTCCAGGTGCCGGAATGTGGACAGACACGAGGCCGAGACAGAGCGTGACTGTCAATTACTGGCTTTGGTAGAGCCTCGTGACTCAGCCGTGGGGGCCCTGGGAAGCCTCTGTCCGTCTTTCTTCTTGTTTATCATTTCAGAGGTAGATTCTTTATAATGAAAAGCACTTGGCAAATAATGATTCATTTAAGCCAGAGTTCTGATTCATGGCTCTAATTATTGTTACCAGGCCGTGCCCTTTGGCCTGGAAGTGAAATGCATATCCTTTGACACCAGAGGTTAACAGAGCAGGAAGCCGGGGCGGTGTGTGTGCCTGCGTGACCAGAATAATTCCGTAATTGTCTAATTACCCAGGGAGTCCAGTGCCCTGGCTAAAAATAGTATTAAAAAATGCAATGAAAGTAATTTTCTTGTTCCTTGGAAGTCATCTGTTGCCTATTCGCTCTTCGCTCATGGGTATAAAACATAGACTCGTTGTAAAGGATCTGATCATTCCTCCTGTTGGATAAAAGATGTTTTTAATGAAACGTGGCATCCAGTGATCCGTAAACACCTCTTGGCTTCCGGGACTTGGCTAACCGTGCCGGGTTCCTGCTGGAGATCCCGTCTGGATCCTTGATTTAAATCTGGACCTGGGTGCGGCTGGAGAGCAGGGTACAGCGGGCGGGCGGGCACTTGCCAGGCACGCGGCTGCCCAGGTTTCATCCTCCGTGTCCCTGAGCGCAGAGCCACGCGTGAGCTCTGAGCACAGCCGGGTATGGTTCAGAAAATAAAGAAATAAAAATAAAACCTACAGCTGGGGCTGGAGTGGTAATAGCAGGTCCTGCACAACCAACCCGGCTCCATCCCCAGCACCCTCTTGGTCCCTGAGGAATCCCTGAGCGCAGAGCCAGGGAGTAAGCCCAAGGCACTGCTGGGGGTGGCCCCAAGACCAGATCAACAAACATTTGGAAGTATTAGCAGTCAATTCTAGTTATTTTTTATTAGGGAAAAGGGTTTGTGTCCAGTGGGGTCCTCTCCGCCCGAAACGCAGGCGGCTTCCTGCTCAGGAGTTCAGCGTTGTCCCCTTTGCCACTGGCCGCCCGGCTCTGGGAACAGGCCTCACGCGGCAGCAGCCGTTTTCCAGCTGGAGCCTCCCAGTTTCCAAGGGGAGACGGGAAACGGGGTGCTGGGCTCACCAGGGGAGGGCCAGCAGGGTCTATGGGGGCGCTTCAGGGAGGGCCTCGGTGAGGCGGCAGCATCGGACTGAGCCCGGGACCACCGGCCCCCCAGAGCTGAGGTGGACTCTCAGGACTGCCCTCGAGGGCCCCCGCTGTGCCACCCTCTCCTCTCTGCAAGTGTCCGCAGTTCCCTGGTTGTGACCCTCCCTCAGGGTCTTGGCCTCTGTGGGGACGGGGAGGCCTTTTGGGCAGTTCTAGTGGTCGAATCCCTGAACACAGCAGGGTCAGCATGGGGGACAGTGTGTAGTGGGGGCGGCTCTCCAGCCGCCTCCCCCCCCGCCCGGCCCCCACATCTTGGGTCAACCCCTGACTGACTTCCCCCGTCCCCGGTCAGCTCCTGACTCCCCGTCCCCCGTCAGCCCCTGACCCCCGTCCCCCGTCAGCCCCTGACCCCCCGTCCCCCGTCAGCCCCTGACCCCCCGTCCCCGTCAGCCCCTGACCCCCCTGTCC
Source organism: Cryptotis parvus (assembly GCA_021461705.1). Taxonomy (NCBI): domain Eukaryota; kingdom Metazoa; phylum Chordata; class Mammalia; order Eulipotyphla; family Soricidae; genus Cryptotis; species Cryptotis parvus. Next base: position 73,887 of record JAJIBD010005280.1, read on the forward strand.
CGCAGCAGTCGCAGGGAGCCCCCTGCCCAGAAGGGCCCCCGCTCACCACCAAGGTCCGCCGCACCATGAGCAGCCGCGTGCACGAGGCGGTCAAGGCCATCGCGCTCTGCCACAACGTCACCCCTGTACGAGTCCAACGGCGTCACCGACCAGGCCGAGGCCGAGAAGCAGTATGAAGACTCCTGCCGCGTGTACCAGGCGTCCAGCCCCGGCGAGGTGAGTCCCCACCGCGGGGACAGTGGGACACGCGGGGGACGCAGGTAAACGGACCCTTTCACACGAGGGCGTGCGCGTGTATGAGCAAAGACGGGTACCTGCACCAGGGCACACACAGGCACATGCATGCATGCACACACATTGGCATGATTATGTACAGTCATGTACACACGCAGGCGTGTCTGTATGCAAACACATGCACACACAGGCACGCACACAGCTGTGAATGCACGCACGCAGGCACGCACAGAGCTATGAATGTTCACACACATAGTATATAAGTGCACACAATCTCACCTGAGGTAGGGAGACTTTTCGGGTGTGGGCAGTCCTGGGCAGTTCGGGCAGTCCCGCTGTCCCTCAGAGCAGGCAGGCTTGGATTCTCCTGAGGGGCTGTGGGGGAGGCGGAGAACACCCTGGGTCTGTTGTTCACTGACCATAAGCTCTCCCCTTCCCCCTGCCCTCTCCCTTCTCCTCCCCCTGCCCTATCTTGGGACCAGCACTTGATCTGTTGAAACTAGTGTGTTTCTTCTTTGATCTTCACAATATTTGTTTGGTTCAGTTTTTTTTTTTTTTTTTTTTTTTTTGGGTCACGCCCAGCGATGCTCAGGGGTTTCTCCTGGCTCTGCACTCAGGAATTACTCCTGGCGGTGCTGGGGGGACCATATGGGATGCCAGGGATCGAACCCCTGCCGGCATGGACCAGTCATGTGCAAGGCAAACACCCTACCCACTGGGCTATCGCTCCGGCCCCTGGTTCAGTTTTTATCCCCCAGGGACCCTCTCAGTAATACTCAGCCCTCCCAAGTGGGCAGTTCCTGGGCAGATCGCTGGCCCTGGCAGTGCAGCGTGGGCTCAGGGGTCTGTACTTGGGTCCCTGGAGCTGTCTCAGGGTCACGTGTGGGTTCTCCCAGCAGGGATCTGGGGCCGCTCCCTGGTCACTCTCTGTCCCTGCAGCCCCTTTGGTCCGGATCGGACCTTCGGGAGCTCCTGCCTGCAGGCCTGGACGCTGGGGACATCCCGGGGGATGTGGTGATATATTTCCGGCCTGACCCTGCCTGTTCCCTTCCGTATGTTACTGAGCCGACCTGTTTCCCTGCAGGTGGCCCTGGTGCAGTGGACTGAGAGCGTGGGCCTGACTCTGGTGGGCCGTGACCAGTCCTCCATGCAGCTGAGGACCCCTGGCGGCCAGATCCTGAACTTCACCATCCTTCAGATCTTCCCGTTCACCTACGAGAGCAAGCGCATGGGCGTCATCGTGCGGGTGAGTGTCCAGTGGGTGCCCCACCTGTCCTGCAGGCCCACGTCCACTTCCTCCTCCCTCGCGATGCCCCGAACGCAGGAGAGTCACCTTTAGGTAGAGGTGACCGGGCCGCCCTCTGCTTGCCCCCAGCTAGAGCAAAGGCGGGAGATTGCTGTTGGTCACTGCCTCCGGGGGTCAGTTGCCAAGTCTGCGCTGGGCCCAGCCGAGCGAGGCCGAGGGCCAGGAGCCAGAGTGGAGTGGACGCTGGGCCATACACCAGGGCCAGCTTCCCGCACTGCCCTTCCCCTTGATTATTTTCTAAAAATTTTTAATATTTTGCTTTTTGGGTCACACCGGTGATGCTCAGGAGTTACTCCTGGCTCTGCACTCAGGAATTACTCCTGGCAGTGCTCGGGGGCCATATGGGATGCCGGGGATCCAACCCTGGGCGACCAAGTGCAAGGCCACGCCCTCCCGCTGGACTGTCGCTCCGGCCCCATCTCCTTGAGCAGGCGCTGCTGGACAGCCAGGCAGGGTGTGGAGCCCAGGCTGGGGTGGGCGCCACCTGGAGCATTTTTGTTCTGTTTTGTGTTGGGGCCATACTCGGAGGTGCTCAGGCCTTACTCCTGACTCCTGACTCTGCTCCGGCGGGCTCGGGGGAACCATATGGGATGCTGGGGATCGAACCAGACTGGCCCCATGCAAGGCCAGCGTCCTCCCCGCTGTACTGTCTCTCCGCCCCTCGGGAGCATTTACAAGAGCTAAACAGCTCTTGAGTCTCTGCTGTGCTGGCCCTAGGCGAGGCGGCACCTTGTTAGGGTCCCAGACCTGCCTGTTGGGACCTTCGGGCTCCCCAGACACAAAGCTCGGCACGGGGTGGGGTGAGGGCATGGGGCGGGAACTCAAAGCCTGTATGGGGGCAGGGACGGGACGGGGGCTCCCACCCTATGGGGCCTGCTTCTGTGCCCGCCTTAGCGTGCGGTGGGGGCATTCCTGGTGTGCCCTCACGTCTCCGGGGGTGCTTTGTGGGGCGTCCAGCTACTGTTGTCTCGTGGTCTAGGTGGGGTGGAACCCCCACTCTCGTTCCCAGACATGTAGTCATGGTCTGAGCTGTGGCCTTGGGGTCCTCTGGCGCTTGGGGAGCCTGGGATGGTTGGTGGGTTTCGGAATGCACCCCTTTTCCCAGCTGTGGAGAGCCGGCCTCCGCTCGGGCCCTTAGGACAGAACCGATGGCTCTGGCAGAGCCCTGCCTGGGGAGGGTTGGCGTTCAGTGGACACAGGTCTCTGTCCATCTGTCCACTTGGTTCTCCCTCGCTGACATGGGCGGCTACAGCTGCTGCGTGGCCCCTGAGGCGTGGCTCTATGTCTTCTGTCCTGGAGGGCAGAGGTGTTGCTTCCTCGGGGGCCTCAGGAGAGCCCCCACCCCACGGTCTTTGCCCTCCACCCCCGCGTAGGTCTCAGGGGCTGTTCGTTGTTGGGCTGGGAGGCCTCGGAACGGGGCCAGAATCACCCCCAGTGGGCAGAGGTGAGGCCCCCACAGCAGGGGCTGGGCCGTCCCCGGTGTGGGAACGGCGTAGCCTGAGGATGAACCCGGGGGAGGAAGTGAGTCATGGTGGAGCCGTGATGGGGTGTTTGTGTTGGGCGCGGAGGAAGCTGGGAAGTGGACTCGGCTTCCTACGGGGGCGGGGTACGGGCGCGGGGGCGTGGTGAGGACCCCTTGGGTGCTTCCACCGCCCAGAGCCCCGCCCAGGTAGGAGCAAGGCTCCGAGGGGACGGGCACGACTGCTCTGAGGACAGGCGCTTCCCCTGAGCCGGGGCGAGTGAGTCAGCGGCTGTTCTTGGCGGGGCTGGCGGACCCGGGACAGGCGACCCCAGACAATTCCCCTCGGTCCCTTGTGCACTGCTTGCAGGGGGCTGCACCGCACTCTGCTCGGGAGTGACCCCGGCAGTCCCTGCAGGGGCGCCTGGCACCATGTGGTGTGAACTTGGCCTCGTGTGAGTGAGCGAGTGTCGCCCTGCCCTGCGCGTTTATTTTAAAACTAGAGTTTTCCAACCGGCACTTCTGTGCCTTGAGCCCAGGGCAGGTTCAGAGGTGCTAGATTTGGGGGGGTGGTTTTCAGCCGAGCACTGCCCCTGGGAACAGAGTCTCTGGAGACATTTGGGCTGTCTGGAGGCCGGAGCTATAGGACAGCGAGTTGGGAACTGGCCTTGCACGTGGCTGACCGGGTTCTATCCAGGACTGGTTCTCCCAAGCACCACCAGGAGTGATTCCTGAGTGCAGAGCCGGGAGTAAGCCCTGAGCATCGCCGACCTGAGTGCAGAGCCGGGAGTAAGCCCTGAGCATCACCCACCTGAGTGCAGAGCCGGGAGTAAGCCCTGAGCATCACCGACCTGAGTGCAGAGCAGGGAGTAAGCCCTGAGCATCACCGACCTGAGTGCAGAGCCGGGAGTAAGCCCTGAGCATCACCGACCTGAGTGCAGAGCCGGGAGTAAGCCCTGAGCATCACCGACCTGAGTGCAGAGCCGGGAATAAGCCCCTGAGCATCACCGACCTGAGTGCAGAGCCGGGAGTAAGCCCTGAGCATCACCGACCTGAGTGCAGAGCCGGGAGTAAGCCCTGAGCATCACCGACCTGAGTGCAGAGCCGGGAGTAAGCCCCTGAGCATCACCGACCTGAGTGCAGAGCCGGGAGTAACCCCTGAGCATCACCGACCTGAGTGCAGAGCCGGGAGTAACCCCTGAGCATCACCGACCTGAGTGCAGAGCCGGGAGTAAGCCCTGAGCACCACCGACCTGAGTGCAGAGCCGGGAGTAAGCTCTGAGCACCACCGACCTGAGTGCAGAGCCGGGGAGTAAGCCCTGAGCATCACCGACCTGAGTGCAGAGCCGGGAGTAAGCCCTGAGCACCACCGACCAGAGCCTCCTCTCCCCCCAAAAATGAAAAATATTTGGGCTGTCGTTGTAGGAAGCTTCTGGTATGCTCAGCCCTCAGGAAGGCAGAGGCGCTGCCAACACCTTGTCCCCGCACTCCACATGGTCACCTGGGCCCCACCAGGAATAATTCCTGAGCGCAGAGCCAGGATGAGCCTTGAGCATGCTGGGTGTGGCTCCAAAATTAAGACATAAAGTACGGTTTCCTCGCGCACAAGCTCACTCCCGGGTGCCGAGGGGCGGCTCAATCCCCGCGTCCTCTCTGACCGTGTCCAGGGCGGCTCCCACTGCCCTGCCACTGTGGACAGACAGTGCTGAAGGACGAGTGGTCACCGCCGATCCCTGCCCAAGCAAGCGCCCGGCCTCTGTGTCCAGGACCTTCCCCCCAAGTGGGGACCCCCCAGCTGCTCTTCTTAGTCTCAGGGTCCAGCGGGTGACCGGCCATCACCTGTCCTTCCCGCAGGGACGAGAGCACAGGTGAGATCACCTTCTACATGAAGGGCGCCGGACGTGGTCATGGCCGGCATCGTGCAGTACAACGACTGGCTGGAGGGAGGAGGTGAGCGGCGTATTCTAGAACGTTCTAGAAGCTGGAGTGGTGGGGTGCGGCTGGGGCTCTGGGTGTGTATCATTGGTGTGTCCCCCTCCCCCGAAAACTCGGGGACCCCCGGAAGCTTAGCCTTGGGGCTCGCTGCCCTTGGCCCTCGCCCCCCCACGCCCGACCCTTGTCCCCACGCCCCGTTCCTGTGTCCCCGCAGCTGCCTTTAGGCTCTCCCTGTTCCTGGCGCCTGCCTTAGGCTGCTCTGGGCTGTCCCTGCTCTTGTGTAGGGGGCGGGCGCTGCCGTCTGCCTAAGGACTGGCCTCCCTCTCCCTTGCTGCCTGCCCGGCAGGAAGAAGTCCCTGATAATGTGGTGTCGGCCACGGGGTGGGCCCAGGGTGGCTTCCCAAGGTCCCCAGAGGCCGCCCCTGCCCGCCGTGGCGTGGGAAGAGGCCCCAGGAGCAGCCGTCAGGCGTCCTGGGCCTTACTCATCCTGGTCCTGGTGTCTGGGACCACTTGTGTGTCGGCTGTGCTCAGGGTCCCCTGGCTCAGAAATGGCTCTTGGGCTGGTCAGTGGCCACATGAAATCAGCCTCAGTCTCTCTGTTTATATTATTAAATGTAGCTCAAGTTCTCAGGGATCTGGGGCCCCCTTCTTGTCGTTCTGGCCACCTGGGTGGACATTGGTGCCCGCCTGACCGAGCAGTGGCCATAGCCCTCACCCTGCACTGCTGGGCAGGGGCCTGTGATCCCAGGGGCCAAACACAAGGGCGCATCCTGAGCCCCCTCCCGTCCCCCCTCCCGCTGGGCTCAGTCACGTGGGGCCTCTTACTCCCGGCCTGGGACTGTTCTCCCACACGCCGGACACGCTCAGGACAGTGGGGCCTGCAGTGCCCCTCACTTGGCCACTGACTGGCTGCTCTGCCCTGCAGTGTGGGAACATGGCCCGCGAGGGCTGCGGGTGCTCGTGGTTGCCAAGAAGTCTCTGGCCGAGGAGCAGTACCAGGACTTGAGTAAGTGCTCCCTCCGCTCCTCCTCTGAGCCCGGGCTCCAGGGCCCACGCCGTTCCCTGTAGGGCCCACCCAGGGGCTGCGCCTCTGGAAGCTTTCCTGGACTTCTCGGCCCAGGCACTGCCCTCTCTGCGACGCCTTCCTGGACTCTGGCGTCTCGGGCAGCCCCACCCGTCTCCCCACTTCAGCGCACCGTGTCCCACGTGCGGCCCCGCTTCTGTTTGCGCCTTGACATTCACAGCCTGTCTTGGTGTGGTCCACGCACAGCCAGAGGCCGCGGCTGCACCTCTTGGCCCAGGTCCTGTGGGCGTGTGGCGCAGGCGGGGCAAGGAGGCTGCCTGCCTCCATACTGTGGGGCCCCGTGAAGCAGACCAGGCCCCACCCGCCGAGCAGCCGAGGTGCTTTATTTAAAAATTTTGTTTGTTGATCTTGTTTGGGGGCCACACGTGCCGATGCTCAGGGGTTCCTCTTGGCTCCGCACTCAGGAATTACTCCTGGCCGTGCCCGAGGACCCTATGGGATGCCGGGAATTGACCTGGGTTGGCCCCATGCAAGGCAGCGCCCTTCTCGCTCGACTAGGCCCCTTGCTCCGCTGTGCTGTCGCTCCAGCCCTTTCTCCCTGCTGGACTGTCGCTCCGCCTGGCCAGATCCCAGCAGGAGGGCGGGGAGGGTAGGACTTGGGGGGGGGGTCTCAGTCTCCACCCAACCCCAGACCAGGTCGGAGGCAGCAAGTCTCGGTTCCAGTCCTTGGAGGTGCAGGTCTGTGCGGGGGCCCACCATGGGCCTGTTCCTCTGGACGCGGCTGTCAGCAGTGACCTTGTCGCACCCCCCACCCCTGTGCGTCCCAGGCCCGTTATGTCAGGCCAAGCTGAGCGTGCATGACCGGTCCCTCAAAGTGGCCACGGTCATCGAGAGCCTGGAGATGGAGATGGAGCTGCTGTGCCTCACCGGCGTGGAGGACCAGCTGCAGGCGGACGTGCGGCCCACACTGGAGACGCTGCGCAACGCAGGCATCAAGGTGGAGCTGGGGCGTGTGGGGCGGGGCCTGGAGGTGGTGCTGGGCGGGGCCTGGAGGTGGTGCTGGGCGGGGCCTTGGGGCGGGGCCTTGGGGCGGGGCCTTGGGGTGGGCCTTGGGGGCTGGCGTGGGGTAGAAACCCGCCCCAGGAGCGGCCCCAGGCAAATCAGGGGCCTCCGTTTCCCTATCAGCACCTCACAGTGCCAGAGAGGGGCAGTGTGAGCCAGGGCCCAGGGGGTGGGACGGTGGCCGGCAGCCTCCTGCCCGCTGTCCCCTGGGCTCCCTGGTCATCCTCACCGCCATCCAGGCCCCCCGGGAGGCAGAAGCTCAGGTCTCCTGAACCCGTGCCCTGCCCTGCCTTCGTGGTTCCATCTGTCTGGGTGTCTCTGGTTGACCCGTCTGTAATGGGTCCCGCTGGGAGAGCGATGAGATACCCGGAGTGAACAGGAGAGGGCGCTAGAGCGCAGGCACAGAAGCTCACTGGTGGAAGCTCTGTGTGTGCGTGTGCGTGTGCGTGTGTGTGTGCGTGTGCGTGTGTGTGTGCACGTGCGAGGGCACGCTTTCTGTCTGTCAGCCAGCCACCTCCCCCTGCAGCTCTCAGCTGAAACCGTGAGGCTGCATTTGGCAAAGGCGCCACCTGTGTACCGGGGACCAAACGTCCTGCTTCCTAGCTGTGGGCGCCGCCGTTTCCTGGTGCCTCTCGGCTCCTCCCCACTTCTCAGGATCTGCTACCGGTGAACCCTCCACCGGGACCAGACTCCGAACAGGATTTCTCAAAAGATTATCAGGGGCCAGAGCGATAGCACAGCGGGTAGGGCATTTGCCTTGCACATAGCCAACTCAGGCTTGATCCCGGCATCCCATATGGTCGTCTGGGCACCGTCAGGAGTGATCCCTGAGTGCAGAGCCAGGTGTGGGCCTAAACCAAAACTGACAAAGTAATATTGCGGAGACCAGATTGGGCGGTGGGGTGGGGGCTGCCGGCAGGCCCAGAGCCTCGCCTGGCCCTGCCATGGGACTCCGCATCTTCAGAGTTTCCCAGATGTGGGCCCTGAGAACCAAGGGCTCGCTGGGGGCTGTGTCCACTCACACGAGGTGAGGGCAGTGGTGTCCAGAGCTTCTGCCTCGGGTGGTGACTTGGGGTCCCGGTGCACATTTCCTGTGGGGGCTGCCGGCGCCGAGGGCAGTGGACACGCGTGAGTCAGCTCGAGGCCTGGCAGCCTTCGGCACTAACCCGGACCCTCCCGTCGCAGGTTTGGATGCTGACGGGCGACAAGCTGGAGACGGCCACGTGCACGCCAAGAATGCTCACCTGGTCACCCGCAGCCAGGACGTTCACATCTTCCGGCTGGTGAGTCTCTGGGGACGGGAGACTCCAGTGCGGGGCTCGTGTGGAGCTTGCTGGGGGGACCCCGCGCCTCATTCCCGGGGAAGCACGGCCCTGTGAGGAGGCCATGAGTTCTGAGGCCCAGCGGGATAGACATGGCCTGCGTGTTGGATGGGGGCCCCTGAGCTCCTACGTGTCTGTTACTGTAGGAGCCGGCTGCAGACGGAGTTTGCTCACAGAGCCCGCTGCCCGAGGGGACCCTATTGCAGAGTTTTTTTGTTTTTTTTGTTTTTTTTGCTTTTTGGGCCACACCCGCAATGCTCAGGGGTCACTCCTGGCTCTGCACTCAGGAATCACTCCTGGCGGTGCTCAGGGGACCATATGGGATGCCGGGATCGAACCCAGGCCGGCAGAGGCAGGCCGCGTGCAAGGCAAACGCCCTACCCGCTGGGCTATCGCTCCGCCCCTTGCAGAGTTTTTTTAAAAAATTGTTTGGGCCACACCCATCGGTGCTCAGGGCTGACTCCTGGCTCTGCGATTGGAATCACTCCTGGCAGGCCCAGAGAATCACCTGGATTGAGCGTATGGGATCGGCTCCTCCCTGCATTTGTTCAGTCATGAGGGGTGGAGGTGGGGTGGGCTCAAAGGGCTCAAGCGCCGGCTACTTCCAGGGGCCTGGGTTCCACCCCGGCACTGCAGGGCGTAGCCCCGAGCAGCACCTGCTGTGTGGCCCCAGGCCCAGACAAGCTGAGTCGCCTTGAGTGTGGCTGTTGGGGGCACCGTTGTGACCCAGCAGAGGCGGGCCGCTGGGACAGGTGCTCGCTGGGGCCTGCAGGCTCGTCCTGGCCTTGGTGGCGGGGCCCAGCCACACTGCATTCAGGTCCTGCTCTCGGTTCAGTTCACCCCATGGGGCGAGCAGCCGGAAGTGGAGGTGGGTTGGCCGCTAAGCGACTCCCATGGAATCCTGACCTCCTGGATGTAGGGCTGGTGGCCAGGCCAGGGGGGCTGCACAAGGCAGGCAGTGTCCTCCCTGGGGCCTGTTCGTTGTCTGAGTGCAAAGACCTCGCCCACCTCTGTAGGTGACCAACCGAGGCGAGGCCCACCTGGAGCTGAACGCCTTCCGGCGGAAACACGACTGTGCCCTGGTCATCTCGGGGGACTCCCTGGAGGTGGGTGCCGGGACAGCGTGGGCATAGGGGGCAGCGGGGAGAAGGCGGGGGCTGACCTCCCACCCCCAGGTCTGCCTCAAGTACTACGAGTGCGAAGTTCATGGAGCTGGCCTGCCAGTGTCCGGCCGTGGTCTGCTGCCGCTGTGCGCCCACCCAGAAGGCCCAAATCGTGCGGCTGCTGCAGGAGCGCACCGGGGAAGCTCACCTGCGCCGTCGGTAGGCCCCGGTCACCTGGGCTCACCTGGATGGGGGGCATATGGGCCACACCTGTGTAGGTAGGGATGACGGGACTCACCTGGTGTGGGTAGGGATGACGGGACTCACCTGGTGTGGGTAGGGATGACGGGACTCACCTGGTGTGGGTAGGGATGAGGGGACTCACCTGGTGTGGGTAGGGATGAGGGGACTCACCTGGTGTGGGTAGGGATGACGGGACTCACCTGGTGTTGGTAGGGATGACGGGACTCCACCTGGTGTGGGTATGGATGACGGGACTCACCTGGTGTGGGTAGGGATGAGGGACTCACCTGGTGTGGGTAGGGATGACGGGACTCACCTGGTGTGGGTAGGGATGATGAGGACTCATCTGGTGTGGGTAGGGATGAGGGGACTCACCTGGTGTAGGTAGGGATGAGGGACTCACCTGGTGTAGGTAGGGATGACGGGACTCACCTGGTGTAGGTAGGGATGAGGGCACTCACCTGGTGTTGGTAGGGATGAGGGGACTCACCTGGTGTAGGTAGGGATGACGGGACTCACCTGGTGTAGGTAGAGATGACGGGACTCACCTGGTGTGGGTAGGGATGATGGGACTCACCTGGTGTGGGTAGGGATGACGGGACTCACCTGGTGTAGGTAGAGATGACGGGACTCACCTGGTGTGGGTAGGGATGACGGGACTCACCTGGTGTTGGTAGGGATGACGGGACTCACCTGGTGTGGGTATGGATGACGGACTCACCTGGTGTGGTAGGGATGAGGGGACTCACCTGGTGTGGGTAGGGATGACGGGACTCACCTGGTGTGGGTAGGGATGATGAGGACTCATCTGGTGTGGGTAGGGATGAGGGGACTCACCTGGTGTAGGTAGGGATGAGGGGACTCACCTGGTGTAGGTAGGGATGACGGGACTCACCTGGTGTAGGTAGGGATGAGGGCACTCACCTGGTGTTGGTAGGGATGAGGGGACTCACCTGGTGTAGGTAGGGATGACGGGACTCACCTGGTGTAGGTAGAGATGACGGGACTCACCTGGTGTGGGTAGGGATGATGGGACTCACCTGGTGTGGGTAGGGATGACGGGACTCACCTGGTGTAGGTAGAGATGACGGACTCACCTGGTGTGGGTAGGGATGACGGGACTCACCTGGTGTTGGTAGGGATGACGGGACTCACCTGGTGTGGGTATGGATGACGGGACTCACCTGGTGTGGGTAGGGATGACGGGACTCACCTGGTGTAGGTATGAGGGACTCACCTGGTGTGGGTAAGGATGGGATGAGGGGACTCACCTGGTATAGGTAGGGATGATGGGACTCACCTGGTGTGGGTAGGGATGACGAGGACTCACCTGGTGTAGGTAGGGATGAGGGGACTCACCTGGTGTAGGTAGGGATGAGGGGACTCACCTGGTGTAGGTAGGGATGAGGGGACTCACCTGGTGTAGGTAGGGATGAGGGGACTCCACCTGGGTGTAGGTAGGGATGACGGGACTCACCAGGTGTGGGTAGGGATGAGGGACTCACCTGGTGTAGGTAGGGATGAGGGGACTCACCTGGTGTGGGTAGGGATGGGATGAGGGGACTCACCTGGTATAGGTAGGGATGACGGGACTCACCTGGTGTGGGTAGGGATGACGGGACTCACCTGGATCAGACTGTCCCAGGTCCCTTCTCCAGATCTTTCCAGCCTGACACCTGTGGTGGCTGCTGAGCTGCCTGCTCCTCGATGCTCCCCAATACTCCCGATGCTCCCGATGCTCCCGGTGGCCGGGGCAGAATGGGATTTCCCCCCAGACTCGGCCAGTACTGCTGCTCTGCGCCCCTGCGGTAGAGCTGCCCGCCCACTGCCCCCAAAGGTGCTGCAGTTCTGACAGGCCTGGGGGGCCCTCAGCACAGCTTGGGCCCTTGGCCGTTTGCAGAGACCCTCCAGAGCAGGCTGGGCGACCCCCTGTCCTACTAGGTCACGTGACATCAGCGGTGGGCTTCTGGCAGTACCGGTCAGGCCATGGACCTTCCAGGACGCATCAGGGTCCCGCCCCAGGTCCCACTGTGAGCCCCCACCCTGTGACTGGCAGCCTCACGCCTCGCCCCATTCCTGCTTCTCTGGGCTCCTCGTGCAGGTGACGGAGGCAACGACGTCAGCATGATCCAGGAGGCCGACTGCGGCGCCGGCGTGGAGGGCAAGGTGAGTCCTGGGCAGCTGCGGGCAGGCACAGCACGGGCTGGAGTGTCCCAGCCCCGCCATCACGGCAGCCCTGACCAGCACACTAGCCTTGGCCTGCATGTAAGACCCACACGGACCCCCTCCACCACCACCCCCACCCCGGGTCCCCTGGCAGCTACACTTTATCTCCCACTTGCCTGCATGAGGCTTGTCAAAACCTACGTTAAAGGCGCAGAGTGTCTCGCTAAACTCTCAGGGCACAGCAGCTGTCCTTGCCACGTCTCCAGGCAGGCGTGTTGGAGGGGAAGGCGTGAGCTAGGCCAGACACCTCCTCCTCCCGCTTGTAGACAGGGTAGCCTGTTCCCCGCAGGCACCAGCAGGGCCGCCAGGGTCCTCCTACCAAAGCCCGTGTCCAGAGCGCCCGATGGACCTGACTGTGGACAGCTGTCGCTGCTGTCCTCTTGGCCAGCTTTAGACCAGCCCCGCCTGGGCCAGGGCGACCTCTGGTCTCCTCGCCAGCCTTTCCGCATTTCAGGGCTTCTCTCTCAACGCTGCTTTGTGTCCATCTGGGGGAACGTCCCCAAGTGTGAGCAGCAGGGACAGGCTTTGCTCAGCCTCTTCAGTGGGACCCACGGGGCCCCTGGAAAGGAGTTCTGGGCTGGAGCCATAGACAGCAGGGCGGGCGTTGACCTTGCACGCAGCCGACCCAGGTTCAATCCCCGACATCCATAGAGTCCCCCAGCACCACCAGGAGTAACGCCTGAGTGCAGAGCCAGGAGTAGCCCCTGAGCATCACGGTTGTGACCCAAAAGACAAAAGAAAGCAGTAAGAGTTCGGCTCCGGGGGCTGCAGGCCCCTCCTGCCCTGTGTGGTGGCCGCGGACACCCCAAACCACCTTGGGGTGGTTTTCTAGGCACGGGGCCCATCAGCTGCATCTCTGAAGGACTCTGGGGGCTTTAGGCACCCATTAAGGGCCTGGCTTCGCCCCACTCCTCACCCCCCAGGGCTGAGCCCTGTGCTCTGGATGCTCTCTGGCTGGGATAAATTCCTCTTTCGGAATGAAAGCGAGCTACGGGCCAGACCCTGCGAGTGTGGGCGGCTGAGGCCCCGGGCTTGCTCCTGCCTCAGCCTCTGAGGTGGCTCATGGCCGTTTCTCTGCTTCCAGGAGGGGAAACAGGCGTCGCTGGCCGCAGACTTCTCCATCACACAGTTCAAGCACCTCGGCCGCCTGCTCATGGTCCACGGGCGGAACAGCTACAAGCGCTCGGCCGCCCTCAGCCAGTTCGTCATTCACCGGAGCCTTTGTATCAGCACCATGCAGGTGGGGCATGTAGGGGGCCACGGGGTGGGAGCGGGTCTGGGGGGTGCCTGCAGGGGTCTCTGGGTGATTGCTGGGGTGCACAGGGGCGGGGCAGTGGAGCCGAGGCGAGAGTACTTGGAGCCGTATCCTGGCCATCTGCTGGCCTCGGCGCACGCTGCTTCCCAGTGGGCGGTGCCAGCAGGCCTGTGGGGGCGGGCAGTGCTGAGAGCTGGCACAGGCCACGGGTGAGACTCTGCGTGGTTACAAGGGTGCCCGTGGCCCGTGTCCGTGTCCAAGCAGGGCTGCCGTGGCCCGCGCTCATCACGGCTCCCCCCCCCCAGGCCGTCTTCTCCTCCGTGTTCTACTTTGCCTCGGTTCCTCTCTACCAAGGCTTCCTCATCATCGGGTAAGGCAGGCGCGGGGCCACAACACGACCTCCTCCCGGGCAGCTCTGGGCCCGTCCCGTGCCCTCTCCCGTGCGCCACCTGTGCCCTGCCGGGACTCCTCTCTCCAGGGCCTCTATGAGCCACATCGCGAGCGGCTGAGGCCGCCTGAGGCCCAGCGTGTCCCTTCTGTTCTGGGGACTGGGCAGATGCCATCACGGAGGGGCGGATCCGCCCCCCAGCACCTGAGTCCCTCCCCTCCCCAGCCCCCCCACATGCCCCAGGGACCGTGCTCTGCCCCCCCAGGTACTCCACCATCTACACCATGTTCCCGTCTTCTCCCTGGTGCTGGACAAGGATGTGAAGTCGGAGGTGGCCATGCTGTACCCCGAGCTCTATAAGGATCTGCTCAAGGTTTGCCCAGGGGGCCCCTCTCCCTCCTCCCTTCCCTCCTCTCCTTCCTCCCCTCCCTCCTCCCTCCGCTCTTCCTCCTCTTCCCCCTCCTCCCTTACTGCTCCCCTCCTCACTCTGCCTCCATCCCCTTCCTCTCTCCCCTTCCTCCCTGTCCTCCTTCCCTCCTCCGCTCCCTCCTCCTCCTTCCCTCTTCCCTTCCCCCTCCTCCCCCTGTTGTTTTGTACTGATCCTCCATGCCAGTGGCCCACGGGGAGGGTGTGACGTGCTGCTCAGCCTGCAGTGCTCGGGGTCTCTGTGCTACACCTGCGGTGCCAGGGGACCGGGAAGTGTAGCATCAGCTCTGTGCTGTCCCCCAACCCCGTCTTCCTTCAGTGGGGCGCGGGTGGGAGCGGCTTTGTCTTGCACGTGGCCAGCCTGGGTTTGATCCCCGGCACCCCGTATTGGCCCCTGAGCACCACCAGGAATGAGCTGTGAGCACAGCCGGGCATGGTCCCCAAACCAAAGCCCCAAACCCTCCGACCAGCCAACCCGAACACACATCCTTTGGCCGATGGATTACTTGGCTGTGAAGAGGCCCCTGGGGACAGGGGAGGCTGGTGGCGGGGCGGGGGCAGGAGGCAGCTGCCCCAGTGCCCCGTCACCCCCTGCTCTCCTCTAGGGCCGCCCCTGTCCTACAAGACCTTCTTAATCTGGGTGTTGATCAGCGTCTACCAAGGTAAGTGGGGCGTGGCCCGGACACCACAGGCTGCAGGGGGAGCCTAGAGTAGCTCCTGGAGGAAGGGGGACCCCAGACCCCGAGACCCGTGAGCACCTTCCAGGTATTCAATCACGGACCCAGGGGCCGGAGCCATAGCACAGTGCGGAGGGCGTTTGCCTTGCACACAGGTTCGATCGACTTGGGTTCAATCCTGGCATCCTGTGTGTTCCCCTGAGCACCACCAGGAGTAATTCCTGAGCAAAGAGCCAGGAGTCAGCCCTGAGCACCTCCGGATGTGCTCCCCTCCCAAAAAAAAAGGGCAAGGGATGGGGGTGGAGTGACCTGTGGGGAGTGTGGGGCGGGTACGGGCGGCCGAGCCGGCGCTGTCCTCCGCAGGGAGCACCATCATGTACGGGCGCTGCTGCTGTTCGAGTCGGAGTTCGTGCACATCGTGGCCATCTCCTTCACCGCCCTCATCCTCACGGAGCTGCTCATGGTGGCTCTCACCATCCAGACGTGGCACTGGCTGATGGCGGTGGCCGAGCTGCTCAGCCTGGCCTGCTACATGGCCTCCCTGCTCTTTCTGCACGAGTTCATCGGTGCGGCCCGCGGGGATGGAGCCGAGTCCAGCCCGAGTCCAGCCGAGTCCAGCCCGAGTCCAGCCCCCGAGTCCAGCCCCCGAGTCCAGCCCCGAGTCCAGCCCCCGAGTCCAGCCCGAGTCCAGCCCGAGTCCAGCCCCGAGTCCAGCCCCGAGTCCAGCCCGAGTCCAGCCCGAGTCAGCCCCGAGTCCAGCCCCGAGTCCAGCCCGAGTCCAGCCCGAGTCCAGCCCGAGTCCAGCCCCGCCTCTGAGTCCGCAACCCTGAGTCTTGCTGCCACTGGGGCTGAGGCGTCCCGTCCCATGACTTTGGGCAGCCCGTGTCCCTGCCATGTGATTGGCAGGTGACCCCCTGCAGGAGGTCGGGTCACAGAGCGGCCCAGGAACAGCTTCTGGCGGTGCCCACCCGACCCTCTCAGCCTATGTGGAGGCCAGAGCACAAGGTGGGGGGTCTGGGGCTTAGGGGTCACTCAGGCCTGTCGGAGCCTGCAGGGAGCCCAGGCCTGGCCCCGGCAATGTGCATCGTTGGCGCAGCCGTTTCCCATGGGCGGGGCATCGCTCCGGGACCCGTGGCCCCCGACACCCCGTGTCCTCGGGGTCAGTTTCCTGCAGCAGAGAATGGACCCACCCCACCTGTCCACAGGACCCCCCCCACACTGAGGCTGCTTGGACCGGGGTCTTGGGCCTCTGCTCCTGCCTCGGACCCAGCCCAGGAGTTTTATCTGCACTTAAGCGTGGAGGGGAGGGCTGGAGGTGGCCTGTGGTCGGGGCGCCTGCCCAGCAGACCCAGACTTGACCCTGGCACCACACGGTCCCCCAACCCCGCCACGAGTGACCCCTGAGCACCCAGCCCTGAGTCAGCCCCCCTAAAAACCAACAGAAGGGAAAGAGAAACTCCCGATGGTCCAGCTCCGGTGGACCCGAGATGGGCCCAGCGCTCGGTCCTGGCGGGGCCTGGTCCACTCCACAGGTCCGGGCCTGGGGAAGCTAGTAACTGACACAGGCCCTGCGTGGGGTCCGGGAGGCCCGGGCGGGGTCTGTGTGTGTGTGTCTGTATGGGTGTATATGTCTCTGTGTGTGTGTCTGTATATCTGTATGTCTCTGTGTGTTTGTATGCATATGTGTATCTGTATGTATGTGTAGCTGTGTGTCTGTGTGTGTTTGTGTCTGTGTGTATGTCTGTGTATCTGTGTCTGTATGTATGTGTATGTCTGTGTTTGTGTCTGTGTATGTCTGTGTATCTGTGTATGTATGAGTCTGTCTGTGTTTGTATATATCTGTGTGTCTCTGTGTACATTTGTGTGTCTGTGTATGTTTGTGTATCTATGTGTGTCTGTATATCTGTATGTCTCTGTGTGTGTGCGTATGTGTATCTGTGTGTATGTGTATCTGTGTGTCTGTCTGTGTATCAGTGTGTGTGTGAGTCTGTGTGTGTTGAGATGGCTTCCCCCATAGAGCTCCTGCCCTTTTCTGGAACCTTCTGCCGCTCACCGCCATGTCCCGCATGCTTGCAGACATGTACTTCATCGTCACCCTGTCCTTCCTGTGGAAAGTGTCCGTGATCACGCTGGTCAGCTGCCTCCCTCTCTACGCCCTCAAGTACCTGCGCCGACGGTTCTCCCGCCCAGCTACTCCAAGCTCACGTCTTAGGTGCAGGCGCGGCCCGGACCGTCTCTGCTTTCCCGAAGGACAGCTCCGAGTTCCGTTCCTCACCTGCCGCAGCGCCCAGCCAGCCCCCTCTCCGCGCCGGGCAGTCGGGCCAGGATGGACACGCGGGGGCTTCTGCCAGCGAGCCTGGGGCCTGTGCTCCTGCCCCGGCGCCTACCCAAGCCGGTGTGACTGTCCCCGCCGCCGCCGGTCCGCCCGGAGAGACTGTCCCCAGGGCCGCGACGCCCCCGCCGCACTGCTCTTGTGGTCAGTGATAAAGGTGTGGCGCTGAGGGCCCGGGCGGCTCCTCGTGGCTGTTGTTTTCTTTCCTTTACAGTCCTGACACGTCCCACGCTCAACCTTCCCGCCGTCACAGCTGCTGTCCGGGGCAGGGGGTGCTCTGGGGATCGGGTCCTCTGTGTCCCCTTTGAGCAGGACAGTTGCTGGGCCGGTGACCCAGAGGGCAGGGGGGGGCAGCGTCCCCCACACTACCTGGGGGCTGCAGCAGAGGGGCCCCCGGACCCGGTAGGGCGACAAGGCTGTGAGCGACAGGGACGGGAGCCGGACAGTCCTTCAGAGGCTCGGGGAGGCCTGGCAGTTCCTCAGCAGGCCGGAAGTTTGGGACGTTTCCACCCCAGCCCGTGCCAGATGTGGGGAGTGCGTCTGAGAGCTCGTGTCGCTGCTGAGCCTGCGTGAGTGCTCCCGGAGGACTGCAGGGTGCTGTGGGGCGGGGCTGCGCGGCCCCTTCCTCTCGGCCTCTGCTGGACACTGGTGGTGGGGAGAGGTGTCCTTCCCGGGGATGGGTGTGTCTGAGTGCAGCGTGCCTGGGTGTGGACATCGGGTGTGGACATCGGGGTGTCCACTTCCTGTAGGCCGTGCGTGGTCCTTGTTAGGGAACCCAGGAGGTCCCTCCAGAGGGCAGCGGTTCGCTCCCAACTTGCCCCCGAGGTGCCACTGGTTCAGGGCAAGGGCGTGAGAGAAGGGGGTCCCCATCTCCCTCGACCTGCCACTGCCCGAGACCCTCCTCTTTTTCTGACAGCTCGGCCACACGCATGGAGGCCAGGCAGGACGGGGAGAACGGAGACCCCAAGCTGAGGGAGGACCCTCCCCAGCTTACTCCATGTCCCCGGGTGCCCTGGAAGGGGGCTCAGGTGCGTGTGAGCCGTGGAGCTGTGCCTGCCTGGGACCCCTGCACGAGTACACGCAGCTCTCCGGGATGCGGGAAGGGGGGCAACAGGTTGGCCTACGGTGGGCCCGTTCCCGTCTGGGGGGGCCATGCTGGCGCCAGGCACTCACCCCTCCCTCGGTCCGGCAGGGTCAGAGGCTCCGAGGCACACGGTCCGCTGGGCCTAAACCCTTTTCCTTAGAGGCCCCCCACACACTTCCTGCCCTTCCACCACCAGAGTCAGCACTTTGAGGTTCCTTTGTGATGGTGGCTTGCCAGCGGGAGGCCACGATGTTGCCCCCTTCCTTCCTCCCTTTCTCTAAGCAAACAGCCAGACTAGTGCCCCCCCCCATTTCTCATCTGTGACAGCTGAAGGTTTGCCTCAGAGCGAGCAGCGGCCCGGGCAGGGGCGGGGCTTCCTTCTGCCTCTCCTTGTGCGCCTGTGTCTGGGCTCATCCCAGGAGCGTCTTAACCCTGGAGCCAAGCACCTGTTCACAGCCACCTGAGAGAGGGCCCGCCCTGGGTCCATCATTGCGTCCAGATCCCAGACCCTTCTGCAGTCGTGATCTGACACGCCCTCAGCTGTTCACCGTTTCTGCGGTCTGTTCTCTGCCAGAGATTTCCTGGCAGCGCTGAATGTGCTTTTGAGTTTCGTGCTTGCTGCAGATGGACACGATAGTGTCCCCCTCCCCGGACTCTCAGCCCTGTTGGGGCTTATGCCCTCCAGTGGGCAGGGGGCCGGCCGCGCCTGGCTTTCAGGGGAGTAGATTTCAGATCTTTGCCAAATCTCAGATGAGCCTCGTCGGGGCGCCTTCCGCTGTCCTGTTTCTGCCGGACACCTGTTCGCCCTTTCCCTCTTTGACCTTTGTGACGTGTTGCAACGTGTGTGTTGTGAGATGCTGTCTCAGACCTTCTCAGAGGTATTCCAGGTCGCTTAAATGCCTCTCCCAGCTGCTTTGATTCACAAAACATACAAGGACCTTTGTAAATACACAGAGTTTATTTATTTCCCCGCCACCCCCATTCTCTTGAAAGTAAAGCTTTTGGTTGATCTGTTTCTCAAGAAAAATATTGCCGTGAATTGTGTCTGTTTCATCTTGGGGAAAAGGTGGATATTCTGGTTTGCAGTGGAACTGAAAAGTCCCACTTGTGTGTGTGTGTGTGTGTGTGTGTGTGTGTGTGTGTGTATGTATGTGTGTGTGTGTTGGGGGCGCTCATGTGACTTGGAGCATTTCTCACGCCAAAGCAGCCTTTTTTGGGAGGTTCTGTCTTCACTTCTACCATCGGGGTCGGGCTGGAGTGGGTGGGGGGGTATTGTTAAATGGTGGCGGCAATGTCAGCGACTATTGCGTTGGGGGTCAGCAGGAGGGGAGGGGTCGTGGCATTTTCCAAAAAAAAAAAAGACTAAAAAATAAAAGCTGCGGCTGATCGTGTTGTTCGTGCAGGGTTCCAGGGACGTTTGCACCTGAGCTCTGCGGGCCAGACCAGGACCAGGCCCACAGCCGCCCCCCACGGCGCCTGGCCTGGAGTTCAGGGCCTTACCCCAGGCTGGTTCGAGCCCCCAGCGGCCGCTCCCACCCACGTGCCCCCCGACTTTCCCAGCGGCTTCTCCTTTATTGTCTGCCAGTGGCCGGTTCCTGTTGCCCAATAAAGCTTGTATACTTGGTGTCTCCGGGGAGCATTTTGGTCTGTGCGGAAACGCGCTTCTGGTGTGTGTGGGGGCTCTCTCCCACGCACCGCTTTGGTGCTTATCTCTTGACCTGGGATGTGTGAACTGCTTTTTATTTTCCCCAGCTACAATCATTTTGACTTAAAACAACAACAAAGAAGCCCACCCAAAGCAAAACAAGCCTGCGCATTGTCTCCTCTGTGCTTTCTTTATGCTGCACTTGCCGCGAGCATCACGGGGCCCGTTGGCTGTTGGCCCATGGAGGAACGAGTCGTGTTGGGTGATCCCGCTTTGCCCCTGTCGGCTTCGCCTCCACCGCCCTGGAGAAAGGATGTAAGGAAGGTGTCCACTTCCGTTTCGGTGAAACAGGTGCTCACAGATGTTGCCTGGGACGACGCCTGGAGGCGCCTGTGGCCAGGTGGGAAGGCACAGCTGGGTGGGTTCTGTAGAGGAAGCCCCCGCCCCTATCCGGGAACCATGCTCGGCCTGAGCTGCTCCGAGGTGGAGAAATCGGGGTCCCACGTGCACGAGGCCCGGGGGGCAGCCCTGCCCCCCTCCCGCTGTCCCTGCAGTTTGCTAATTAACTGCTCACGTTTCCCCTCCTTGGCCTTTGAGGCTGGCAAACAGGCTGGGTGTCGTCAGCAGCGGCCCCAGGCGCATGAGGGGGACACGCCCTCAATGCCGGTGCCGTGGACTCAGCGCGGCAACACAGAACCAGGCCCTTTCCCGCACCTGTAGGGCCCCACCGGAAGTCCGGGCCTGGCTGGCGCCCAGGTGAGTTCGGTTCCGGCCCGCGCCGTCCGGCCACCAGGGGCGCCGCAGGACCGGGCCAACTTGGTACTGCTGCCGGCGAGTGGGCCGGGTTCTGCTTTTCCAGGGACCCGTGGCTTCCTCTAGACATTCCTTTTATGTCGTTCCCTGAACTATTTTGCTGGACTGAGTTAAAAAAAAACCTGGGGGGGGGGCGGTTGTGGGTGGAAGATGAATATGTATTTGATCTGGGGTATTTGCATTTTGAATAATCGGCGGCTGGAGGTCCGCCCTCTGGCTTTTCAAGCTAATAAGCTTCGAGACGAAATGTTCCAACTCCCAAGTCCTTTAACTGTTTTTGTTGTGAAACTTTTCAGGGTGACATGAAACGCTGTGGTATTTGTGAGTCCATCTATAAATGATGGATTTGCTCACCTCAAAATAGAACGGCAGCCCTCCCAACATTCCAGAATTCCCGAGCACAGTAACGGGATTCATTCAGGACTCCTAATTCCTCCTTTAAATGGGTTACATAACAGCTCCGCCCGCCTTCGCGCCTCAGGACTGCCCATGAGCTGGGGGGAGGGGGCAGGGAATGTGTCATTAAAACTCGAAATAGCTTTGCTAAACTCTGGGGAAAAGATGCAGTCTTTCCCCCCATAGCCTTCCCCACTTTTCACCCAAACATTGCATAATGTTAAAAAAAAAAGTCAACTCTTTCCACGGGATTTAATTTCATTCTCCATGTGGCTGCGGTGAGAGGGTAACTTAAGCACTTTGGGGGCTGGCAGATTTTTGGAGGATCACGCAGCCCAGATCGGTTTTCACCGAAGCCATAGCAGACGCTGGCCCGTCCTGGGGTTTCTCCCCGCCTGCCCCACTTTTGTGGACGAGTTATCTCCAACGTAGCCACTTTTCACAAAGCCTGTCTCGTAGGGAATGCCAAATTCAAGCCACCGGTGGCTTTCCTCCTTGGGGCTGATTCTGAAATGATTCCCCCTAACATTTGGGGCAACTGAATCATACGCGTGACGTCACCACCCCTGCCACCTAGGCCTTGTGCCCAGCTAGCAAATGTGTCTCACCAAGCGGCCTGCAGGTCCGGGTTGCTCCAGGAGCGCTGTGGATCAAAGAACATCTCCCTCCCTTTCTCCAAGAAGGATGCAAGGTC
Organism: Cryptotis parvus; assembly: GCA_021461705.1. Classification (NCBI taxonomy): domain Eukaryota; kingdom Metazoa; phylum Chordata; class Mammalia; order Eulipotyphla; family Soricidae; genus Cryptotis; species Cryptotis parvus. Next base: position 95,511 of record JAJIBD010005280.1, read on the forward strand.
CCGCGAGCACAGGGTAGAGGGGTTGGATGGACACGGCCACCAGGTACCTGCTGGGCCGCCTCTCAGCGGCTGGTGCGTGGCTGGGAGCACAGGGGAAGGGGTTTCTTCACCTGCCTGGTTCTTCGGGTCAGCTCGCAGACACAGGTGCGCCTGCCTCCGAGAGGAAGCAAGAGGAGAGTGAGTCGGCCCTGAAGGGCAGAAGAACAAGAGAGCAAGTCGGGGAAGGCCCTTTGGGGGTCTGGCAGGGGTGTGGAGCCAGACAAAAGAGGAGGGAAGAAGACGTGGTCGTCCTGGGGAGATGGCACAGGGGAGAGGCAGACAGAAGGCACCTGGATGGAGGAGGGAGGGAAGGGAAGGAGCGGGGGAGGGGGAAGAGGCGGAGGCAGGTGAAGGGTGGGCGTGCAGGGTACATGCCCACGATGGACCTGAGCCTCGACCATGCCCCCTCCCGCCTCTGCACTGCTCCAGGGGCTCAGGGAACCCTTCTGAGTACCTGCCCCGCCCCTGCTTGATGGTACGCAGTTGGTAAAGTCGGCCCAGCAGGAGTGGACGCCAGCGCCCATGTGCTGATTCTGCCTCGCTGGCTCTGCCCCGGCTCCCCAGCCTGGAAGAGGAGCCGCGTGCTCACAGCCCGGGCCGAGGAGTCAGGCTGCGCTCAAATCCCTCCCAAAGAACGAAATAACTGAGAACAGTCTGTGGAGAAGAATGTAGTTAGTGTCTTAAAGATGGGCAGAGATTCATTCTCATTTGCTCTTTGATGTGAAACAGATTTCTCTCAAGGCAGTTGGAGTTTTCAAGGCTCTAACGACCTCCAGAGCCCCCTTGATTGTGGGGAGGGGGTGGCGGGAGGGCCCAGCTGGCTCAGAGCGCTAATCAGGCCCAAGAAAGAGGTGAGTTGATTACCCTGGAAATTGCGCCGGAATTCTTCAAAGCCTGGCCAGTAATTAGGGGTAAGATACTACTCTATGCACATAATTTAGCATAATTTTATTAGGCAGCTCATCACCACCAGAACTGGAGGATGGCGGCCAGAAAAACCTCCCGCGCCTGCAGACGTGGAACTATTTGCTCTAGCTGGCTGGAGCAAGGCTGTATGGAAACAGCCTTTCTCCCGGCCCCAGCAGGGAGCAGGGCGAGGATGGGGTCCCACCTGACTTGGAGGAGACGTGCTGGGATGGGGGCGCCCTTCGGCAGTGTGCCTGGAGCCAGCCAGAGGACGGGGTGTGCTGTGGGAATGACCCTCCTGTTCCCCATCTGGTCCCCGGAGCCCGCAGCGTTGAGGCCTGGGAGCACCTCAGGAGTGGCCCAGGCTTGACTCCTTCCTAAAACCTGAGCTCCTCAGGGCCGGAGCACAGCGGGGAGGCGTTGCCTTGCACTCAGCTGACGGGGGTTCAATCCCCCACATCCCATTCAGTTCCTGAGTGCAGAGCCAGGGATTAACGCCTGAGCATCGCCAGGTGTGACCCAAAAAGCCAAAAAAAAAATCCCAAACCCTGAGACCCCCAGGGGGCAGGGGCAAGGAAGACAGCGACCAGAAGGGCCGCACGGCCAGTGGCGGAGGGTCTTAGCAATTGGGGGGTGTCAGGTGCTGTGTCCTCCGAGACCACATGATTGGGTGACCGTGGCCAAGGGAGTGAGTGAACAAAGTGACCAGCCCGGCTGCTCTCCCCAGCCCGAGGGCCACCGTCTCGGTGCTCGAAGACGTCCTCACCTTGGGTGTCTGTCCACGGCCTTCTGGCAGCATCTGCCCTCAGGGCCCCCTCTGGGTGGGGGGTCCGGAGCCCGCTCACCCGCCACCCCCCCATGCCAGGGCTGCCGCTGGACTCCAAAGGGTGCTGAGGGCAGCGCCTGAGGATTTGAGAGGCAGGAGCAGGAGATTCACCGAGCGCCCCCTGAAATGCCTTTTCCCCTCTTTCAACCTAAAGAGCTCACGGAGGAGAAGCCAGGCTCAGGGCCGTGGGGGCTGGGGTCATGCCCAGGGGAGGGCTCCCTCCGCTTCCCTCTGCCCAGGGTCAGGGCTCAGGGAACCTTTGTCTCGGAGGGCGGCTCGACCGCTCGGACACGCACCGTGTCACTGGGACCGTTTCTTTCCTGCCTTGAGCTCACGGGCCCCCGCGGCTTGTTTCATCTCCACCGTCAGCAGTCGGAGCTGATGAGGAGCTGGTGGAGGTGTCAGGGCTTGGGCACGTCTGAGTTGGCGCCTGACCGTTTCTCAGTGGCCGGTGAAGTGTCGGCAGGTGGCACAGACACAGCTGCGGTCGGGCGTGTTCCAGTCCACACACGCGGGGACTTTATCCTCTGCTGTGGGTTCCCCGGATCCATCCGGCCTTGGGGGTGGGCTGAGAGCACGGCGGCTGGAGCAGCCCTGGACTCCATGGACGGGCCACCGAGTCTGCAAAGGTGGGGGGTCTGTGAAGGGGCGCGGTTACTGCAGGCAGGCCTGTGGGAGAGACCAGGTGATGGGACCAGGTGACAGGGCCGGGTGACAGGGCCGGTGACAGGGCCAGGTGACAGGGCCAGGTGACAGGGCCAGGTGACAGGGCCAGGTGTCAGGGCCGGGTGACAGGCCGGGTGACAGGGCCGGGGTGACAGGGCCAGAGTGACAGAGCCGGGTGACAGGGCTGGGTGACAGGGCCGGGTGACAGGGCCGGGTGACAGGGCCGGGTGTCGGCCCCTGCCGAGAGGTGGACAGGAGACCCACACCTCTGCCATTTCTGGAGCTGCGGGCGCCGCCAGCTGCAGGGGTCAAGGCTCCTCCTGTCTCCCTCTCCAGCTGTGCGGGTGACTCAGTGCCACCAGCGGCGTGGACACGCCTAAAATGGAGGAATGGGAGCCCCTTCATCCACCTGCCGGTCCAGCTCCAGCTTGGGCGCAGTCGGGTATAGACTTTAAACGTGACTGAGTCTTGATATTTGGGGGTGGAGGAACTATCAGGAGGGCACCTGGGAGGAGAGCCCCGAGCAATGCTCAGGAGTTACTCCTGGCTCTGCACTCAGGAACTACTCCTGGAGGTGCTCAGGGGACCTTATGGGATATCGGGGTTGAACCCGGGTCAGCCACATGCAAGGCAAACGCCCCTCCCGCTGTGCTATTGCTCCGGCCCCCTTAAGTTATGTGTTTCTTTGAATTTAAGTTTGAGGGCTATGGCGCTATTAGTGGCTCTATAAGCTAAAGCTTCCCTTTCTCGGGGTCTTCCTTTGGCCTGCGTGCCTGAGAGCTTGACCCCAGCTAACTGGCTTAAATAAAGTCTGCTTGCGTTTTGCATTACTGGCTGGTTTCTTTGCAATCCTAAGAACTTGCAACTCCGGACCCTAACACAGTGTCCAGAGCCTGGCAGGCCACTGTCATGAATAGCCCTGCCCTCTCGCTGCTTCTGTCTTTGGTGTGGGACAGGCCCGTTCTCCCCTAACAGGTCCGCAAATGTCACACTCTGGCCCCTCCATGTCTGGCCACACTTAGTGTGGAGAGCATCTGAGTTGACTCCCGTAAGCAGGCCCTGGTTCATTTATCGCTCTGGGTGGTACATGGAGGCTGCGCTAAGTGGGGAATGAATGAAGCAATTGAAGTCAAGCGAGGGCCGCGTGTGAATAAGGTCGTGCGTTCTACCATGGTCAGTGCTGTGGCGGGACAATGGAGGGGCAGGTAAGGCGACTGGCCAGGGAGGGAGAGAGGAGACGGGGTCAGGGGTGGCCTGGGAATGTGTTCTTGGATCAGCAGATTCTGAACTCCAGCATGAAGGATGTGAGGGTGCACAGAGGTGGTCCAGGTGAGGAGGCGTGTGCAAATGCCCTGTGGCGGGTCGAGCAGATTGAGCTTGGAAATGGCGGACGAGCACGTATCCCTCCTTTTCCCAGCCTCAGTGGCAGAAAGTGGTTCTTGCTGTTGGATGACGTTATTTTGTTGATATTTTATTTAGGGTCACACCAAAAGCTCAGGGGTTACTCTTGGCTCTGCAAGGGACCATGTGGATGCCGGAGATCAAACCTGGGTCGGCCCCGTGCAAGGCTAACACCCTCCCCACTGTCCTAGTCTGCGGTCCTCCTTGCCATGTTTACCCGCCTCCCCCCCATGGCGGCAGCGTGCCCAGCCGGCTGCTGTCTGCCCTCTCGAGGTCATTGTGAGAGTCACTCTGGCAGTGTGGGGCACCGTGAGACTCCAGGTCCGGACTCAGAGATCCTAGAGCAGCCTGTACCGGATGTGGCTCCCAGCAGGCCACAGTGCCCTGGGTGGGCCGCTTTCACCTCTGCATCAGGCCTGTGGCTTTGCTAGCTGGAACAGCCCATGAGAAAGTTGTCTTTACTCAGCAGTGACTCCCCGGGCCTCAGAAACGCCTCTTCGGAAAGGAGATTTCTGGAGGCAGCTACACGGGTTCCCGGCGGGAGGCCTGTCCAGCAGTGGGGAAGACTCCGCCAACCCCAGGCAAAGCAAGCAAGTCGCTTTCATTCAGGGGTGTCAGTTTAGGCATTGCTCGGCGGCCAGCTCAGGTGTGCAGAGCCGGGCTTTGTCACTGTGAGGGGTGAGTGTGTCTGTGTATCTGTGTGTATGTTCCTAAGAGAGGCAGGCGGGAGTGTAGCCCTCCGCGGCCCTGAGCACAGCCAGAGCCGTGAAAGACAGGCTAAGGGGAATAGAAGCCCAGAATATGTGGCCTCTCAGGCTGGAACTTGGACTTGGACCCAACCAGACCAGGCCACGTAGGCTGATTGGCCTGCAGGCTGCTTACTGCAGCTTGTCTATGATCCGGGGAGGGGCAGGGCCTCAGGAGGGTCAGCGCGTCAGGAAGGTCGGCGCCTCAGGAGGGTCAGCATCTCAGGAGGGTCAGCATCTCAGGAGGGTCAGCGTCTCAGGAGGGTCAGCATCTCAGGAGAATCTCAGGAGAATCAGGGTGAGCAGCTCAGGATGGTGAACACCTCAGGAGGGTTAGCGCCTCAGGATGGTCATCGCCTCAGTAGGGTCTGTTTCTCAGTAGGGTCAGCGCCTAAGGAGGGTCAGCGTCTCAGGAGGGTCAGTGTCTCCAGGAGGGTCAGCGTCTCAGGAGGGTCAGCATCCCAGGAGAATCTCAGGAGAATCAGGGTGAACACCTCAGGATGGTGAACACCTCAGGAGGGTTAGCGCCTCAGGGGGTCATCGCCTCAGTAGGGTCTGTGTCTCAGTAGGGTCAGCGTCTCAGGAGAATCAGTGTGAGCAACTCAGGAGGGCGAACACCTCAGGAGGGTTATCACCCCAGGAGGGTTAGCACCTCAGGAGGGTCTGTGTCTCAGGGAGGATTCTCATCACAGGAGAGTCAGCTCCTCAGGAATGTCAGCATCTTAGGTCACTGCCTCAAAAGGGTCAGTACCTCAGGAGAGTCATGGTCTCAGGAGGGTGAGCACCTCAGGAGGGTGAGTACCTCAGGAGGGGCGTGACCTAGGGGTCAGCACCTCAGGGAGGGAACTCCTTAGGAGGGTAAGCATCAAATGAGCAACTCAGGAGGATTAGCCATCAAGAGGGGGCGGCATCTCAGGAGGGTGAGTGCTTTTGGAGCTGAACACATCAGGAGGACAAGCCCCTCAGGAGGGTTAGCCCTTAGGGCAGTTAGCATCTCAGGAAGGTGAGCATCTCAGGAGGGTCAGTGCCTCAGGAGGGTGAACATCTCAGGAGGGTGCGCATCTCAGGAAGGTTAGCCCTCAGGATGGTTAGCACCTCAGAAAAGTCATTGCATCAGGAGGGTTAGCCACCAGGAAGTTAGCGTCTCAGGTAAGGTGAGCATCCAACAGCGCCTCAGGAGGGCGAGCATCTTCAGGAGTGTTAGCCACAGGAGGTGTGAGCATCTAGGAAGGTGAGCACCTCAGTCATCAGGAGGCTAGCCATCAGGAGGGTTAGCACCGCAGAAAATGTCATTCGCCTCAGGATTGTCTGTGTTTCAGGAGGGTGAGCACCGGAGTGCTAACCCTCAGAGGATGAGCATCTAGGAAGTTGAGCATCTCAGGAGTGTTAGTCCTCAGGAGGGTCAGCACCTCAGGAATTGTTATTGCCTCAGGAGGGTCTGTGTCTCAGGAGGGGTTTCATCTCAGGAGAGTCAGCTCCTCAGGAATGTCAGTGCCTCAGAAGGTGTCAGCATCCAGGAGGTCAGCGCCTCAGAATGGTCAGTGCCTCAGAAGGGGTCAGCATCCAGGAGGTCAGCGACTCAGGATGGTCAGTGCCTCAGGACGGTTTTCATCTCAGGAGAGTCAGCTCCTCAGGAATGTCAGTGCCTCAGAAGGGGTCAGCATCCAGGAGGTCAGCGCCTCAGGATGGTCAGTGCCTTAGGACGGTCAGCACCTCTCTCTCCATCCCCGACTCTGCATAGCCAGTTCAGAGCAGTGGGGAGTTCATGAGTCCGTGGAGGTCACACAGCGGGTTGCTTGAGGGCAGACAGCTCCTGCCCTGGGGAAGGGGGAAGTTGCCTAAAGGGACCTTTCATTGTTTTCCTAAGAAAGAGCAGGAGGATGGACATGGCCCAAGAACAGCCCATGTCCACCCATACCACAGTGGCTCAATTTTCTCCCCCTCCGCCATCCAACCGAGGCAGGAGAGTTCCGCACACAAGCGATGCTTGGATCTCTGGTGGAAATTGGGAAAAACCCGACTTGCTCTTTAGACTTTGAGAACGCTTGTGCCTAGAATTCCCTCTTACCTTTCATTGGCCAGGCCATGGACTGTGCCCACCTCTCGACCAATCATTGGTCAGAAGGAAAGGAGTACAGACCAATCAGAGTCGGTTCCTGATCGGGAGGGGCGTGGCCAGTGCTGCTTTCCTTGATGCACGTTGGTGACTTGAGCTGTGAACCCCAAGAATCCAGGTCCGCGGCGTCTGTCCTTTCTGCTGCAATTGTCCTTCCAGCGTGCTGTGGCCGGTACTCCCTGGGAGCGCAGCAGCGGGAGGCCACGTGTCCCATATAACAGTGACCTCCACTATGAAGTAGGCCAAAGTGAGCCGAGGTGCTGGAGAGAAACGTCCAATAACTAAGGATTGTGGCGCCGGGGATCCTAGTTCCAGGGCCCGTGACTTCCCTGGTGTTGACTTAAGACAGGTTTTATAATTTGGTGCCAGGTGAGCGCTGCTGTGTGCCTGGGGGCTGTCCGGCCGCTGTCGGCTCCACTCACCTTCCAGAGGGCTGACAGTTCCATGGTGGCACTTTTCAATCGTGTGTGACCGAATACAGCCCCTTTTCTCAAAAAATTGCTAACTAAATTGGAGGTGCTGAAAGAAATATTGCCAATGAAATAATGCTTGAGGGAACGTTTATATGCCTTGCAGTGAATTAAGGTCTCCAAAAAAAAAAGTGCCCTTCCCGAAGCACAAATACATACTTTTACATTCCTTTTTAGGCACGAAGGGTTTTAACAGCAGTGTAAATCAGATTTTACAGGCCACATATTTCAAGTATGGAGTTCATTAAATGTGTGAAATTCGACATGTGCTTCAAGGCGTGGCAAGGTCCCTGGTAATGAATCACAAGTTGTGCTGGGCTTTTCTGATCAAATTCAATATGCTAATGCCCCGTAGATTTGCACAAAGGTACCGTTTCTCCGTAAGCCCAACCCTGAGGGACCAGGCAGGGGGTGCTGCCACCTTACCAAGTGGAGAAGCATGTGCTACCTGGGGTTTTCATGGTGTCCACGGCTGTGTATCACCTCTCGTTGGGCAGCCAGCGCTCCACGGTCATGGCCATTTACTATTTCCCCAGGGGGCGGGCTGGGTTTCACCCCAGGAAACAGTGGCCCATAGACAACATCTTACCTCTGCAGTGTGAGTTGGGCAAACGCGTTATAGAATAATGAATCTTGAGGCAATAGTACAGTGGGTGGGCGTTTGCTGTGCACCCGCCAACCAAGGTTTAAGCCCCAGCACCCCCTATGGTCCCCTGAGCACGCCAGGGGGATCCCTGAGCTCAGAGCCAGGGAGTAACTTCTGAGTCCCACTGGATAAAAAAAAGAAAAAAGAAGAAAGAGTCTCGCCAGGTTAGGCCGCCAGAGTGTGGCCAGGAAAGGGAAACCCTGGGTGGGGTGGGAAATGAGACCCCAGAGAGAGGCAGATGGAACATGTGGAAGGTGCTTTCTGGGGATCCACGTTGAGGCTCCGAAGGTGGGTGGTGGGTGGCAGGGCTGTGTGGTTGGCTCTGGGTGCTCACACAGACGAGGAGAAAGACTCCAAGATTCGGGTGCTGGTACTCAAGGTTGCAAGAGACAGACGCGATGGATGGGGAATGTAGATGCGTTGGTGTGCAGGTGTGGCTGGATCCAGCAGCTGCCTTGATCTCCAACCAGCCCCTCTGGTTCTCCAAGCCCCACCCAGAGAGTCTCCTTTAAGATAAGTAGAGGGGTTTCTGCAGCCCTGAGCTGGCCACCGGCAGGGTAGACCACCACACCGCGTGCTGGGAATGTAGCATGCTCTGATTGGCCAGTTCTGATCACGAGCCATTGTTGGGTCCAGGAGAGGGGTGCTGTGGGCAGCTAAGCCACCGGAAAGAAGGGGCAATGGGGTCATTCCAGAGGAAAGCGGTGGGGAAAGAGGGGTAGCTCATGCTCTCAGACAGGTGGACTGTCCGTGTGGCAGAAGCTCTCAAGAGCGCGTGGAGGACTCCTGAGTGTGGTCCCCGCACTGCTGAACGCGACCCGGGAGCACAGCGCTGGGAGTACCGCCAGCTGTGGCCCAAAGTACAGAAGCAAAGGCAGGCTTACCTCGCTGCCTCTCTGAGTGCTCAGGAGGGGCCGGATGAGCGCTTAACGTCGTCCTCGGCCCTCCTCTGGGAAGGCGTGGGGGGGCTCACAGTGACCAGGATTGGGGGTCGGTTCTTGGAGGACGCTTTTAGGGTCGAGGGCCAGGAAGCGCCTGCTGGGGTCTGACTCATGCCTAGCCTGAGATGCACCATGAAGAACAGGAGCTACTGCGGTCAGTGAGTGGGGTGGTGCCCACGGTAGCTCTGAGCGAGAGGGGAGGCTCAGAGTTGTGTTTGCTGTTGGGGGACGTGTGCTGGGCCGGCAGGAGACGGTGGAAAATAAGCACCACCAGAGAACCTCCTACGACAGGGTGTAAGCCGACAGAAACTCTTCAAAGCTGCGAAGACCTTTTCAAAAGGGAAGATGGCTGGAGGTGGAGGGATGGCTTCAGGCCTAGCTGTATCCAGGTGCTTGAAAAGGTCCTATGGAGGGACGGGTGCATAAGATTATAGATGTTCAATTTAAAGAAATTCTTGGTACTTTTTTAAATTGTCTTTTTCCCTTAAATTTTAATTTAAATTATCCCTTAATTTTCTAAAAAATATTTAATTAAAAAGTATTGATTGAGGTACTGTGAGCTACAAGACTGTGCACATAATTCCAGCACCACACCCATCACCAGTGTACCCTCTCCCTTCCTCAAGTGTCCCAATGTCCCCTTTCTTTCAGCCCCATCTTTTAACTTAAATTTGTGGGTCAATCCTAGTGCTGTGTTGCCTTTATTGTGACCTTCCTTGCTGTGTATCTTGGAAGCCCCGCACGTGAGAGAGAACGTCCTGTAGCTGTCCCTTTGCTGACATCGTTCATCACCATACTCTCATTCCACCCATGGCACCGCAAATTGCAGGATTATGTCCTTTTTCGGAGCTGCTTGAAGATGTCTTCTTAGAGGCCCGTGCCAGAGCACAGCGGGTGGGGTGTTTGCCTTGCATGCAACCCGGACCTCGGGTTCCAGCCTCCTAAGTGCAGAGCCAGGAGTAATCTCTGAGCATCACACTTGAGTGTGACCCAAAATTGAAAAAGAAAGATGTCTTCTTAAAGAGCATGAGAGAGAGAAAGAGAGAGAGGAGAGGAAAGAGAGAGGAGAGGAGGACAGAGAGAGGAGAGAGGGAGGAGAGAGAAGAGAGTGAGAGAGAGAAAGAAAGAGAGGGAGGAGAGAGTGGGGCCGGAGCGATAGCCCAGCGGGTAGGGCGTTTGCCTTGCACGCCGCCGGCCTGTGCAGGCCCAGGTTCGATCCCCAGCATCCCATATGGTCCCCGAGCACCGCCAGGAGTAATTCCTGAGTGCAGAGGCAGGAGTAACCCCTGAGCATCGCCGGGTGTGACCCAAAAAATAAAAAAAAAAGAGAGAGGGAGGAGAGAGTGGACAGAGAGAGGAGAGGGAGGAGAGAGAGGAGAGGGAGGAGAGGGAGGAGAGTCCCTTCTTTCTCAGCTCTCAATGATTTCAATCAAGGCCTGGGGCGCCCCAGTCACGGGGTCCCTCTGAACCAAGTCCTTTGTTGGCGGGCGCAGCACCGCGTGAGCCCAACTTGAGTCTCCAGCCAGCTCCTCTAGGACTTGGAACTGAGGACAGCACCCAAAACCCTGGGCCCCTCACCCCCAAACCATGGGAGTCCCCTTCCGCAGAAAACTGAGAGTGTCTCTGCCCTGAGTCGGGTAGTTACAGACATCCGTCTTGGGTCCCAGCGGGTGCAGAGCTGGGGAAGGGTGTCACTGAGGTCCTAGAATGGCGGGTGGTACCTTTGGGCAGAGGTGGTGGTGGGGGCGAGGTGGAGTGAACTGGAACAAGAGGTGGGATGCAGGGAGAGGATGATCTTGGGATGGGATAGGAGGAAAGATCTGTCAGTCGGAGAGGCGGTGCTGCCACTGGTTGGGGTGGGTGGACCATAGGTGGGGTGGGGTGAGGGCGCGGGACCCCGGGCGGGCTGCCAGAGCTCACAGGAAGCCGGTCGGGCTGGAGCTGGTGGAGAGTCTGGACACGAACCCAGGCGGAGACAGGGCTTGGGAGGAGAACAGAGGGACAGTGTCTGCGGCCGAGAGCATTTGGGGGCCAGTTGCAAACCCCATGGGCCTTTGCGCCCTGACTCGGGGAGGGTGGGTCCCTCGATGGCATTTTCCACAAAGCTTTCCAGATAGTTCGCTCTGTTGGTTTGCTTTATTTATTTCTTGTTTTAAGTGGTAACAACAGAGAAAGCAAAAAGAAGCAAAACCAAAGTTGAAAGTAAGGCGCCGGGTGGCGAGGGGTCTGAGCTAGGCTCTGGGGATGGGGCTGAGGTTGCTTCTGCTGCTGCCCTGAGGCCGCTGTGTGCTGTCCTGCCTGTCCCTGGCAAGCGGGAGAAGGGGCCAAGGGGGTTTCTGCTGACCCCAGCACCCCAACCCACCCCGGCAGTGACTCAGACCTCCCTAGGCCCTCCTGCTTCCCGCAGGACTCCCTGGAAGGACCCTGGAACAGCTACGCAGCGGCTCGACTGACCTCCACTTGGTAGGACGCTGGCCGCAGCGCCGAACTGTCGTCACAAACCTCCCAGCCTCAGTTTCCTCCACAGCTCCTGCCTGTTTTCTACTGGAAATGGGGCCTTGGGCCTTTCCCTGCTCTGGGACCAGGGTCGCCAGCCCAGAGAGCAGGTAGCCTGGCCGAGAGGATGCAGGGCCTGCGGCTACTCGGGCGCTCCTGCTGGGCCTGGACCAGGGCTGACCTCAGTGCAGACGCTCCCGGGGCTGTCTCGGATCCAGCCCCAGGTGGAACTCGGGCCACGCTCGTCCGCGGGTTCCCCACCACACCGAGTAGCTTGCCGAGGGCCGAGCGCCGTGGCCTTCTGGGGGTCTCACAGGGCTACTCCCTGGCCCTCTAGGCTGTTTCCCTGCTGTACTGACTTCACTGGGGTCTGCCTGGCCGCCGCCCACCTCCCCTCGGCCATGAGCAAGTCTCCCACCTTCATTTCTAGCAGGGGACCCATCTCACAGGCTCCCAGGGTAACCCAGCCCAAGGGGGAGCTGGTGTCACTCCCGGCCAAGCACAGTGGGTGAGTGATTGGCTTAGATCTGGATATCTGACTTCCTCCCTCTCCTCCTCTTCCTCTAAACTCCCGTGCATAAAATAGGAGACATCTCAAGTGACAAAAATCCAACTCACCATTCAGGCTCAACCTATTTTCCTACCTGTGTGGAATGACTTGAAGTTTCCTTGGACCGCAGGGGCTCAGACGGGGTCTGTAGCGCCTCCTCTAGTCCCGCCTCTCCGTCTTCCTGTGACCACATCCCACATCTCTGTCCTTGTGCTTTACTGACGGGTCCCTTCGAGGGCAGCCGCAGGGAGTGAGCGAAGTGATCAAGGAACGACTCTCACCTGTGCACGCGGCAGATTCGTGGATCTGAGCCCACGATTCCTGGGCTGCTGGGGAGCAGGACCCGACCCCAGGGGTCTGTCTATTGCATGAAGTGTCAGAAAAGTTTGATCTTCAAACGCAAGTGGGGTTCTGTTTGCCAACGAAGAGGGGATGGATGTTGAGACGAGGGCCTGAGCCAGTGAGAATCTAGGGAACTCCTCAGCAGGAGTAGGAGCTGGGGTCTCTACCCGAGTCCTTCCTCCCCAGATGGAAGTTCGCGTTGGGACATTGAAATTTTTGCCAGCACTTCCAGCCCAGACTCCCCAGGTTTGCTGGCAGGCAGCTCAGTTTCTAGGGCTTCCACTTGGCTTTTTAATGAGTTTTGTTGTCAAAGCTGATTGTGCTGTGGCTTCACACCGCCTGTAGCCAGAGACAGCACCATGGAAGAAAATCACTTGGGGAGACTCTGACTCCGATAACTTCTCCAACGGGACAGGCGGAAGAAAGGAAGAGAGAGGAGGGAGGGAGGGAGGGAGATGGAAGGAAGGGATGAAAAGAAAGGAAGAAGGGAGGGAAGGAGAGAGGAAGGAAGGAGGAAAGGTGGAAAGAAATGAAGGAAAGATGGAAAGAACAAAGAGAGAAGGAAGTTAGTTTGCTTGAATGCATTTAAATATATTGAATATTCTTAAACATCACTTTGGGAATGCGAACATTTCCGCGCAAGGGCGTCCCCCACTCTCCTGCCCATGGGGCTGGCTTCTGTGGCAGGAGACCATCCCCTTGATTCCCTGCTCAAAGCCAGATGGTGGATAGTTTCCACGTTGCAGGCCACATGTCCACTCCTGCTGCCCAGCTGTGCCTCCCACCCTGCCACTGGGTCCTGAAAGCAGATACTCGCACTCCACCAGCGCATGTTCATGACTGCATCCCAATAAAACTTTATTTCTATGTGGGCGGTGAGCCAGACGTGGCGGTAGATTGTGCGTGTCTGACCTAAACCAGAGATGCCATAGGAACAGTTTGTACCCTGAGTCAGGAAGCTGGTGCTTTTTTCAGGCAAACTTTGCTAAATTATAATGTCGAGCCAACAAAATGCACAGTTTACGTGTATTGCTCACTTACTCTCCCCAGTGGCCCCGCCAGAATCGAGAACATCTGTGTGGCCTTTGGCTCAGGGTGCCCCCGCTCAACCTCTGCCAGCCGTCCACTTGATCTCACTGCCAGGCTGAGCATCAGTTTGGACGGGTCCAGGATTTCATTCCCATCTAGCTTAGCAAATCTGCCGTGATTTCTTTTTTGTTCTATTTTTTTTTTTTCAGTGCTGGGCTTTCTGTATGAGGTATGTGCAAATCGACCATGATTTTATTTTATTTTATTTGTGCTATTTTTTTTTAAAGGATGTTTTTTTTTTTTTTTTTTTTTTTTTTTTTGCTTTCTTTGGGTCACACCGGCATTGCTCAGGGGTTACTCCTGGCTCTGCACTCGGAATCACTCCTGGATGTGCTCAGAGGACCATATGGGATGTGGGGGATCGAACCGGGTCAGTGGCATGCAAGGCAAAGGCCCTACCTGCTGTGCTATCACCCGGCCCCTAGTTTGGGTTTTTTGAGCCACACCCAGTAGTGCTAAGGCTGACTCCTGGAGCTGCACCAGGGATCACTCTGATAGGCTCAGGGGGGCTCTATGGGGTTGAAACCCAGGTCAACTGCGTGCAAGGCAAATGTCCTACCCATTGTACTATCTCTTTGGCCCCTCTGCCATGATTGTAAACCAGGTCTGTGTGTTCTTGGACATGCTGCTCTTCAGAAGGCAAAGGCGAGGCACAATTTGCATTTCAACATGGGCAGGCATAGCACTCCCGTGAAGGAAGTGTTGGAAGTGGCAAGGATGACTTCTGCCTCTGGCCACTTCCAGAAGCAGCCCTGAGGAGGCCCGCAGGGAGGAGAGGATGAGCTCCTGCCAGCAGCCTGAAGTAAGCCCCCAGCCCCACCCTCAGCTGAGACTGCGGCCCTCGCCCACTTGAGGACAGCAAAGCAATGCAAGACTTGACCACCCCAACTCTCATTCAACAAAGTCGGAGAACAAATGTTTGTTGTTGAAAGATGCTACGCTTGGGGGTAATTTATGATGCACTTAATTGCTAGTAATGTTCCTGACACATGGACTTCATGCCTCCTTCCATACACACACCTGCCAATTTATTCATCCACCCACCCACTTATTCACCCATTTATATATTCATGCATTGATTTATCCACCTACCCATTCACCTGTCCATCCACTCACCCGTCCATCCACCCACATATATGTATAGCCATAAATTGCTTTATTCACCATCCTTCCATCACCCATCATCCATCCATCCAAACATCTGTTCAACCATCCATCCACCTATCCATCTGCCCCTTCGCCCATCCATCCGTCCATCCATCCATCCATCCATCCATCCATCCATCCATCCATCCATCCATCGTCCATCCACCCACCCACCCACCCACCCATCCATCCATTCATCTATCATCCATCCATCATCCATCCACCCATCCACCCATCCATCCATCATCCATCCACCCACCCACCCATCCATCCATCCATCCATCATCCATCCATCCATCATCCATCCATCCATCCATCATCCATCCACCCACCCACCCACCCACCCATCCATCCATCCATCCATCATCCATCCATCCATCATCCATCCACCCATCCACCCATCCATCCATCCATCCATCCATCCATCCATCATCCATCCACCCACCCACCCATCCGTCCATCCCCAATATTAATACCTTTAACATTGGTACTATTCATTAGTGCCCCCCATTTTGCAGATGAGACAACTGACTCCCTGCAAAGTTGCCCACTTCCTGATCTCCATTGCCATGCAGATAACCCCCACCCATGATTGTCCTTGGGGAGACACCTCCATGTTCTCAGGGGCATAGCCACACCCACACCTGGTGCCCATTAGTTTAGTCCCCAGAACTGGATCTGTCTGTTCCTGCAGAGCCCAGAGCAGAGCCCCAGTGAGTAGGTGTTGGCTGAGGGGCATACAGGCTGGAGGGCCTGAGGATAGCCGTATCCTGCCTGGTCAGTAGCTAAGTCTGTCCTCTGCTCTCGCTGGAGTCTGTCTCCCCACAGGGCAGCCTTGGACAGGCTCATGGCTCAGAGGCCCCCAAGGGTCAGCGTGCCCCTCCCGTGGCCCAGAGCAGGCCCCAGGTCCCGGACGGCTCTGTTTCCCTTGGAAGGCACGGTTTCTTTTGTAACATTCACTCATTGTTGCTGGGAGCCCAAAAATACTTTTATTAATGGAAAACCAGGGATGGTTCCCCACGGAAATATTTTGACAAGCCCGGAGGAGCCAGCAGGAAGACTCAGAGCACACCCTTGGGAAGTTGGGGGCCTCTTATCTTCCAGGGAGCCTGCGTGGGGGGGCTTCTGACAGCAGGGCACTTGCTCACCTCCACACCTCCAGGCAGTGCTCTGGGCTGCCCTGGAACTGTGGCGGGTCCCGCCCACACCCCACTCTCATGCCAGTCCCCGGGACCCAGCGGCGTACGCCTGTCCCCACTGTCCCCGGCTGTTCTCCCTCGTGGCTGTTTTTCTCTGCCCGCAGTGATGTCTGCAGGCATCTTTCTGGGTTTCTGGGTACCCACAGCACCTGGGGGCGGAGGTTCCCATGTGCTTAACTAGCGTCCACACCAAAGGGCTCAGATGGGCTTTCCTGCGGCCACATGCACAGAGCCCGACTCTCCTAGTGTGCCTGGGCTGACTTCACACCTGGCTCCAGTTGGGTCCTATTACCCGCCTTTCGTGCACCTTCTGTCTGGCCGCTCTGCCTTTTCACAACAGTTTCTACTCCACGGCCCAAAGTGGCTGCCCGAGCTCCTGCCATCAGGCCCCCTGCTAGCGGAAAGGAGAGAAGAGGAAGCTGAGGGTACATCCTGTCTCTTTAAGAGTTTTAGGTCCAGGCTATTCCACCATATGACTCAGAGTAAATCATTTAACTTCTTTTGTCAGCTGTGAAAGGGAAAATATTTGAACTCTTTTCAAAGGTTATAAGGATTAGATGAGTTAATACATGTCAAAAACTTGGATTGGAGCGAAGTGTAGAGCAAACACTTCTTGCACTGGATGTGTTTGGATCACGGTTTCTGAAGGTCTTTGCACCCCCAGGAGGTCACCCAGGCCTCCCCCCACAGCACAGCACCCCCACCCCATCTTAGAGACTGCTCACCCCTCTCTCTCCCCTCGGACCCCAGCCGTTCATGGGGACCCACCTCGGCTCACCCACGCGGCGGCCACCTCCTCGGCCCCCTGGGCCATCCCTCTGCTTCCTCACATTTCCCCAGCAGTCAGCATCTAGCCCTTAAACTTCGCTTGGTTCTGCTCAATGTCTCCCCTTCCAGAAAGCCTTTCCTAACCACCTGTACAAAAATTGCCAAGATCCTCTTCCCAGCCCTTTCCAGGTCTTGCTCACAGGAGATGTAGGTGTGTGACAGTCTGTTGAAGGAACCCACAAGGCCACAGCGGAGCCCCCCACCCCCAACCTTGGATTCTTTAAAGAGGAAAAGAAACATTTAAACCGTGTCTAATGGAGCTGTTGACACGGAGCCCTCTGAAGCCTGCTGCTTGCCTCTCCCCGCCCCCTTCCCTTCCTCCCGCAGGAGAGAGCCGTGGCCAGTGATCGCAGCCGGGGAGCCCCAAGCCAAGGCTCTCTCGCCCCACGTCAGCGCTCCAGCTTCTAGGAAAATCTCCCATCTCTGAGGGCTGGGGGTTTCCACGTCTGGTGTCTGCCGCCCCCCCGGCCCCCCCCCCCCGCCAACCCGCATGCCCGGCTGTGTGTAAGGCCCCTGGAGCCCTGGGCAGGGGCAGGTCCCCTGGAATTATGCAGTCAGCAGCCCGAGGGGCTGACAGAGAGAGTCTGGGGCTCCCCCACATGCCCCGGGAACCCTCCCCGCTGGGTCACATACTGGCTCGGCCCTAGGGACCCTGGGATTGCCAGGCGGGTGGCAGAGCGGCTGGCGGTGAGAGCTTCAGCCCTTCAGAGCTGGAAAAAGCGGCGCTAGGGTTATTTTGGGAAGCCTGTCATGAGAGCATCCAGGAGCACAAGCGGAGGCTGTGAAAAGCAAGACAATGTACTCTGAAAGGAGCCAGGCCCAGGCCACCTCGAGCCCGCCGCAGCAGGAACGGGAGTTCTTTCTGGATGAGACCAACCTTTCCGCCCGGGGGAGGCGGGACGGGGAAAGCCTTCGTGGCTGCCCAGCCGCGCCCTGTCCTGCTCCGCTGCCAGCTCCAGCTGGGCACCTCGGCTGCCCCTTAACCACATGGTGGGCCAGGGTCTGAGATGGCAACCTACAGACAGCTGTGCATCCACCCATTCATCTCTTCATTCATTCATTCATCATTCATTCATTCATTCATTCATTCACTTACTCACCCATCCATCCATTCATCCATCATCCATCCATCCATCCACCCACCCACCCACCCACCCATCCATCCACCCACCCACCCATCCACCCATCCATCCATCCATCCATCCATCCATCCATCCATCCATCCATCCATCCATCCATCCATCCATCCATCCATCCATCCATCCATCCATCCATCCACTCATTCGCTCACTCATTCATTCATCTCTTCATTTGTTCAACAAACTCCAAAGGGCCCAAGGAAACAGGAATTTGGCTCATAAGCCAGCTCGGCAGCGCCCCTGACTTACACCGGGCCTGATGCTGACCTTAGTCTTTGTACCTCAGTTTCCCCATCTGCAGAATGGAGTCAGTAGGGGTCTGTCTGTCCTTAAGGTTGGATGAGGCCCAGGCTCGGGAGAGTGTGGTAGTCCCAGCTCCAGGGACTGTCTAAGGCCTTCTCCCCACCAGGTCCCCCTGTGACGTCCGGGAGCTGGGCTGGAGCCAAGGAGGCTCACTGGCCTGCTCAGGAAGCTCGTCCCTCAACCTCAGCTGAGGTCCAGCCGCAGTGGGAGAGCCCAGTCCTGAGCAGGTGGGGGTCTGTGTTTGCGGTGGGAGGTTGGGGGTGCTTCTCCCCCGCTACACCTTTGTGGATTGGGGAAGGAGGAGAGAGAGCAGTGAGGTGGGCCAGGAGAATGAGCCAGGCTGTGAGACGCCTGAGACAGAGGAGGCACAGGGAGGCTGAGACGGGAGTGGGGCCCCTCACAGGATAGTCCCGGACCCCAGCCCACCACACAGTGGCCCAAGGGACCCATCCATGACAGCTACTCTGTGCTCAGCAGCAGCCGGCACGGGTCGCTGGACTGTGCCAGCTCAGTACGGGCTGGGACTGGCAAGTGTCTCCCTTGCGGGGCTGGTGGCGGGAGGCCTCAGCTTGTCACCTGGGGCCTCTCCAAGACACAGTGGTGGGGGGCAGAATGGAGCCGTGGGAACTTTAAGCTCTTGGTGTCACGGCACCCTCAGGGTGCACCATTTCCTCGGGGGCAGATTCTGATGGCCATGCTGAGGCCGTGGTGCTCTGATCTGGGGCCCCGGGAGCCCCTGTACATCCCCAGCTGCTCTGGGCTCTTCCCCCTCACGCCCACGAAGGCCTCGCACAGACACTGCCCTCGCTCGCCGGTGGTCACGTCTCCCCCAAGCCAGGGCTAGCCCGTTTCACCCAGGAAGCAAAGGCTTCCTAAAGACAGTTCCCCAGGGCCCAGGGGGCCGTTGGAAGGACCCACCCAGGCAGAAGACACAGGGGTGGGGGCACAGAAGCTTCTCAGAGGCCCAACAGACAGCAGAGAAAGTGGGTCCCGGGGCTCTTGGGCACGGAGTCAGCGGCAGGGCTGAGTTTTCGGCTGTGGGCCTCTGCCACTCGGCCCTGAAGGTGTGGAGCAATAAGCAGAGTAGAGGACGGGGAGGCAGCCTTTGGGGGTTAGAGCAAGGGAAGCAGGGTGCAGGAAGAGGCTGGGAAACCCCAGGAGGGCACGGGAGGGCAGGCAAGGCTGGTGATGTGGGGAGGATGGAGTCAGAGAGGCAGAGACTGGGACAGAGGAGGGCCACCAGGTGCCAGGGAAGGACGCAGTGTGGCCGAGGACAGAGAGGAGGGCTGCCAGGTGCCGGCCATGGCAGAAGGCAGGGCCTCAATCCTGGAGCTCCTGCGCCAGGATTCACCACCCCTCAGGCCCCTCCTGCCACGCTTACTCCAAGGCACAGCGGCCGTGCCACCAGGTAGGCGGCCAGTCACTGTCTCATGGCCACGCCCCGTGTCGGCCCAGCCCCTCTCTAGCTGGCTTGCAGGAGCCTGATAGCAAACGGACAGGGGGGCAGCAGGTGGCCGCGGACGGTTGTCGGGGCCGCAGAGTCATGTGCAAACCCCACATCCGCCTTGATTGACTTGCAACGCATGGGTCCGGCTGACCCTCCGTTTCTATTTTATTATTTTTTAATTAAATCACCATGCGATGGACCATTACAAATCTGTTCATAACTGGGCTTCAGTCATTCAGTGTCCAACACCCGTCTCTCCACCAGTGCCCATTTCCCAACACCAGTTTTCTTCCTTCCTCTTGCTGACCTCTCTCTGGGTCGCATTTCCCGAGCTAACTGACAATCCTGGAGCAGGGACTCACGGACAGTGTTCACCCTTCAGGGTCTGGACTTGACTCCACCATCATCCACACAGGAAGGATGGATAGCCAAGTGACCAGCAGGCAAAGAAGACATGTGGACAGGCAGAGAGGAAATCAGCGAGGTCTGCACGAAGCCTCCGCTCAGCTTTCGGGCCAGCTGGGCTTGAGTTGGGGGCGGCTGTCTGGGGCCTGGGGGTCTCCATAGAAATCCCAGCCACGCCCATTCAACATGGCCAGGAGAAGGGACTGTCCCTCACAGGCTTCCCGTGATTCAAGGTCTTCTGCTGGCCAAATGGCCTGGTCTCCCCTGCCCCCAGCCCCGCGGCCACCTGGACGCCTCCTCTTGGCCGGGATTCCGCTTCTCTTGCGCTTTTTTCCTCCCAGCCTGGCGCACTCCCACCAACACGGAGAGCCTCTATTTTGGGGGAGTTTTCGTGGAGAAATTCGTGGGCGAAAGCTCCCTGCCTACCCCCTCAGAGCATCCCTGCAAAAAAAAATTTCTTTATTGAAAAAAAAGGTGGGGCGAGTGCTAGAGAGCAAACAGTGGGTGGTTCAGTTCAAAAGGACACAATCGCCCTCCTGGCATCCGCACCCTGGCATCGGTGGAGGAAAGAACCGTGGGAGGAAGCAGGAGCCACTAAGCTAGCAAGGGCTGAGGCCCGTGAGGGATGAGCCGTGACTCAGCTGTGACCCTCCGACCCCCTGCACCAGTTGCTCTGTAGCAAAGGGGCACCCCTGATGGTAGCTAAGGCTGGCTCTACCCAGGGGCCCCCTGGCATCTGCCCTGGCAGCGATGGGCACCTGGAGGCCGGCCCGCCTCAGAGGCCTGGGCCTGGGTGGGGCCGAGTCTAAAATTATCCCCGATAATGAGTCTGGCAGAGGGGCCCAGCCTGCTCGTTTCCTGCCTGGCTTCTGGCCCTGAGACCTCGGCTCCCAGGGAGGCCTCAGGAGGCGGGGTGGCCGGCCAAGAAAATGGGCCTGACTGCCCAGCAGAGCTGGGTTCAGATCGGACGGACGGCGAGAGCCTCAGTGTGCGTCTCTGTCAACAGGGCTCACGCTGGACCTGCGGGCAGCAGGGAAGGAACGCAAGGCCACAGGCCACAGCGTCCCCCACAAGCTGGCGATTGGGAGTGTCTGATTTTATTGTTTTAATCACTAGTTATTTGTTTCTGGATTTTGGGCCACACCAAGCGATGCTCAGGGGTTACTCCTGGCTGTGCTCTGGGGGCCATATGGGAAGCCGGGATCGAACCCCAGTTGGCTGTGTGCAAGGCAAACACCCTCCCCTCTGTGCTATCGCTTCAACCCCTGAATTTTATGCTTTTGAGGCCACATTGGTGGTGCTCACAGATTACTCACTGCTCAGTGCTTGGAGTTGCTGATCATGGTGGTCTGGGAGGAAGGGAACCTACAATCCTGCGTGCAGAGCATGTGCCCACCTCTTTGGGAAGGGATTTCAAAAATTGCCATTTGAAGGTTTTTTTTTTTTTGTTTTGTTTTTGTTTCCTTCTTTTTGTTTCCTTCCATGCCTACAGCTGCGCCCACGTCCATGCTAAGCAGAGTGTCCTTCTCTCGTGGAGGGTCAGGGGACAAGGATCATGACCCTGCCTCAAGGGCCTCTCACCCAGGCTACTTGCTAGAACCATCTGGATCTGTGGAATTATTCAGCTCTGCTCCGGGCACCTTAATGGCTGTGCATCCTGACTTGAGGACTTGGACTATGGATCGTGAGGCTGAAAAAGGGATTTGACGCCTTTGACATGGACCTGGTTACTTTTAGCAGCTGCACATAACACCCCTTGTGACGGTGTGTGGGGGACTCAGGTCTGTGAAGACCCTTTGCTCGGGTGGGTGCTCAGCGGGTGCCAGGCTGGGCTTATACTTGGTGTGTAGGAAGGAGGCTTGTTCACACCTTTCTCAGTTTTAATGAAGACAGAACGTCATCCAGCGTCCCAGGAAGTGCTTCTAACTCAGGCCAAGCAGAACAGCCGGAGCACCCCAGGCTGGCTCAGGGGGGGTGGGGTGCCCTGCTGGTCCCTGGAAGGCTTCCCTGCAGCCTTCACATACACTAGCAGGCAAGCCCCCTGCTCTCGGGGTGCCCATTTCCCTCCTGGGTCATGGGGTGAGGGACCTTTCCTGACTGGGAGCTGGCACAGAATTGTGGGTCAGGGGTCAGGGGTCTCCAAGGGGAAGCAGGCCTGGCTGCCCCCTGAAGGGTCCAGCAGGCTTTATGTTTGGGGCTATGCTCATGGCTTATTGCTGGCTCTGTGCTCAGGGATCACTCCTGGAGGATTTAGGGACTCTATCGCGTGCTGGGGATTGAAGCTGGGTCCAGCGTGTACAAGGCAAGTGTCTTCCCCACTGTACTATGACTCTGGCCCTCCGGAGCAGGCTTTGCAGTGAGCCTCTGGCATCCCGGGGTGTCTCTAGGGGCACAGACTACACCGGGCTGCTGGCGCTGAGGGCGGGACCCTGGGGTGGTCTCCCGAAGGAGCCAGCTCCCAACACGTGGCTCCAAGTCCCCAGCCCAGGGAGCGGCGTGAGAGGGTATTGAATCACCAGGTTCCAGAGGAAGCTGGGGAGGAGGAGGGAGAAGCACCCGGAGTTCAGAGTGGGGGGTCTCGGACCTGTGGGTGGGCTCTGCAGGGGCATCCCCGGGGCCGCACGGCCGTGGCCAGTGGAGTTCACGACATCCCTTCCCGTTATTTTCCTGTTTATTCAGAGCGTGTGTAAACACATGGGTTGCCTGGTTTCCGCGTCTCTGGCCATTCCATTCTCACTGCGGCCTCCCGGCATCACTGGAAACCCAGGGTTTTCTAAATGAATCTAAAAATAAAGTCTGTGAAAAAACTCTTGGAGAGTTGACACGGGCAGTTCCTTCCCCTCTGCCTCCTCCCCACCGGCCCTAAAGCCCACCCCCAAATCTGAGCAGCTAGAGACCCCAGGGGACTCGGAAGCCCCTTGGCGCTCCTCCCCAACTCTCCAGGGCGCTGACCTCTGGGGTAGGCGTGTAGGCCTGGGCAGCTTTCTCTAAAGGGCGACCCCCTGGCCTTCCCCTGGGGAAGAGGGAGCCTTGAGCTGGATTTTGGGCTAGCTGGGGCCTGCGGGGTCTTGGTCGCGCCGCCCCCCCGTGCCCTCCCCTGCCCACCAGCGCCAGACCCGGCGTGGACACTAGCTGCCCCCCCACCCCCGCTCCCTGACTCGGCTGGAACAATCGGGGATTTGTGCTGGCGGCCGAGGAGCCGGAGCTGGCTGGCCGCGGAGGAGGCGACGTCATGGATTCCTGAGTGTGTGAAGTTTGCAGGAAAGCCCTTAGTTTTGGAGATGGCTGGGATCCAGGGGTTTCCATGGCGCTGGATAAACAGGAGGAAACAGTGAGGGAATCCGTTATTTTACTGCATTGAAAGCCTATAAACACGGAGCGCGGGGAAGGAAGTCGCGTTGCCTCTGGAGTAAGCGGAGTGCCGCGAGCATGCTCTAGAGAGGAGGCGGCCCTGCTCCGCGCCCCGCGCCCCCGCGCACCCGCAGCCGCCACATGCAGAGACAGGCTGTGTCCCCGCCGGGGCTCTGCTACCCGCTCCGCATCATGGGGTCTGCGGACCAAGGTAACCGCCTCGCCCTGCCCTTTCCCTCCCGGTCCTGCCGGGCGGCGCGGCTTGCAGCTCGGGCTGAGCTCAGTGGCGGGGAGACCGGGGACCCCCCGGGCGCTCAGGGCGCGCGTGGCCAGAGCGGAGATGCGCGCGGCCCCGGCCCCCCGTGGAGGGGGACCCCCGACCCAGGGCAGCGAGTGTCTCGTGGAGGGGCTCCCCTGGGCCAGCGGGTCCCCACCACCACCCCTGGGGTCCCCCTGCGCAGGACTCCAGGAAGGGTGCTCGCTGCTAACCCTGGCTGGTTTAACCGTTTCCGCGCTCGGCTCCGGGACCGCTGGCGCGGGCAGCTGAACCAGCACTTAGGGCGGCCGGTCGTGACTGTGGGTCTGGACCCTGAGCTTTGCTTTTCCTTTTTTCTCTAACGCGGGCTTGGCGTTAGGCGTTAGGCTCCGGGTCGCCCAGAGGCTGCTTTTAGCAGCCGCTCTTGGGGACTCTTTGGGACATGTAGCGTTTTCCTCTCCCGCTCTCAATGGCAGTGACCGAGTCCTCTGCGGAGTGCGGTACCCTCAGCACCCAGCCCTGCCTGATCTCACTCAGGTTTCTGGGTTCCTGCCTCCCTTCCCCTCCGTGGTCCCCCTTTCTCAGAGTTACATCCCCGGAATGATGAGACCATTTGGGGTTTCCAGGGAGAACGGGGAAGAGCGTCTCAGAGTCCCATCAGAAACGGTCCCATCTGCTGGGGACAGTCAGGGGCGCCAGGTGGATCATCTTTAAAAGTCACCTCAGGAGTGCGACGTTTTATTTCCCGGGGACCAGCCTGGGGGTGGTGGGTGTGGGGGGTGGGGGTGCAACACCCCCCAGGGCAGAGCAGCAAGAGTTAAGTGAGGAAAACTGTGTAGGGAGGAGTTAGTCGGTCTTAAAATCCCAGTTGAATGTAGGTTTTGTGCTCTGCGTGGCTGATTAAGCTTCTGACAGGGCGGTGCTGGGGGCGGGGATGACAGTCAGTAAATAAACCTGAGACTTTCCCCCCCCCACCCCCAAGCCAGAGTGAGGAGCTGGTGCCTTCCCTTACGTGAATTGTTTATTTCATCACAGTGTCACAGATTCTGAGCTGCTTTGCACTTCTGAAAGCGAGACCGTGCCAACACTTAAGCGTTTTAACTGGAGCCAGTTTTTTTTTCTCTTCTCAGCTAGCGGTCAAAGCTTATGAAATAATGTCTTAAAAATACGAATATCATACCATCTGTGGAAGTGATGGTCTCAGCTGCAGTGATGTCTCAGATGGGCCGCAGATACATGAGGGGTGAACTGGTTTTACTGTCATGCACGGGAGCATCTAGCCTGTTAAAAGGCTCGGGCGGGGATGCCCAGGCTGCTGACGGCAAGCTGAGCTCTGTTCAGAAAGAGACGGAGGTCGGGAGCGAAAGTCCAGAGGGGAGGGCATTTGCCATGCACACGGCCAACCAGGGTTTGATCCCGACATCCCTTAGGGTCCCCGAGCACCACCAGGAGTAATACCCTAGTGCGGAGCCGGGAGTAACCTTGAGTATCACGGGTGTGACCCAAAAAAGACAAAAATAAATAAATACAAAAATACATGAATAAATAGAGATGGAGGTGGGCATCCAGTCTTCTTGTGACTGGGCATCCAGTCTTCTTGTGATTTCCCTGTGAAATCTGTACCTCCCATCTGACAGGCGCCTCTCTCTCTCTCTCTCTCTCTCTCTCTCTCTCTCTCTCTCTCTGTATGTGAATGTGATCGCCGAGTGCGTGCCTGGTCCCTCTCCCCCAGGCTGGCTCTGTGTGCGGGACTTGTGAACGCGTGTGCAGAAGCCAGTGTAGATCAAGAGTGACATGCCCGGGCGAGACACACTCAGCCAGCCCTCGGGCACTGGGCTTCCTGCCTAGCCTACCCTGCCCTGGATGGGACCCTCCCGAATGGGACCTGCCCCATCTCCCCATCTGGGGAGATGCTTCCAAGTAGGCCCCTGCCTGGGGCTCCGGAGAAGAAGCCAAATGCCTCTGGAAGCCCCAGAACTGCCAGTAGCTGAGGCAGACAGCCAGAGAGTGTGGGGCCCGTGGGGGAGGGGGCGCGGGGCAGCCAACTGAAATATTTGCATGGTAAGAAAATCCGCAGCTTTGGGCCGAGGCCGTGGGAAAAGCGAGGAGGGGAGAGGTGTGCGCCGTTTGCTCTGCCTTGGGAAGCTGAAGGTGTTGCAGAAATACACGGAAGGGCGTGGGGGCTCTGCGCCCCCCAACTCCACACCCCGATTTCAGCTGGGACTGGGTTTCTCCTGGGCATAGTGCTCTAGCGGGGGAGTTCTCGAATCTGACACTTCCAGGCCTCTGCTTCCTCCTCTGTGAAAGGGGCCCAATGACAAGGCCCCCGCGAGACACCTGAGGCGTGGACAGCCCGGCTCTCACCCCTTCCCAGCAGCCCAAGATGCCTTTGTGTTGCCCGAACGAAAGACACAAAACTCCTGCAGATCTCGCAGAGAAATGGGATTTCACAGCAAACATCCTTCTTAGGGTTCTCTTAACCCTCGGGGGCTGCTGGAACTGTGTGTGCCACAGTCTGGTTGTTGTAAGATCTCAGTTCCTTCATCTGCCCAGAGTGCAGGCTGGGGCTGGGACGGATAGTTCAGGGCAGCGTGTGGCTGACCCCGGTTCATCCTCAGATTATCTCCCAAGCAGCGCCACATTCTGGTTCCTTATATTTAGTTGGTGGGCACTAAGCTTAGTCTTGGGGCCTGATTCTTCCCCCCGCAGGCCCCTACGGGCGGGACTCAGAAGTGGGCTGTTTTCAAGGTAATAAAACTTCCTAAACCCCAGATGGTTCCATCCACAAGAGCAACACCTGTGTGTAGAAGACGGGCCGTGCCTGGCCCTCTGACTACTTGTCGCAATGGCTCCAGCTGCTGTTTGTGCTTTGTATGCTCTCCACTCAGAAATGTACAAAAGGCCTAAGCTACGCTCAGTAGAGGACTGCTCTCCAGCACTCCCCGCGCGCTGGTGTCTTTCTTTCTTCCCTTTCTCAGCCTCAGCAGGGGCAAGGCAGAGCTTCTCCCAAGTCCATCCCTTTGCTTTTCCCAGGGATGAAGTCCGGCAAGATCTAGGTCTCCCTCATTTGTATAAGGAACCTGACATTCAGTCTCTGGCTTGGTTGGCGGAGAGGCACGGGAGTAACACTTGTGAGGTCGGGCGGGGCGATAAGTAAAATTCGAGTGTGCTGGCTGGTTCGGGTATAGCTGCTCCGCCGTCCCTGCTGGGTGCTGGCCCCTGCTATTAGTACTCACTGTGATTGTTGTCAGGGGCCCTAGGGGCGAGGTGCTGAGAGCAGGGGCCACTGTAGGCTTGTGGCACAGTCTGGCTCTGGGCAGCTGGGTCCTGTCCATGGTGGGTACTGTCTGCCCTTTCCAGATGCTGTACCTAAAGGTCAACTGTGCGCACGGTCCATGCTGGGACTCTTGTCACCAAGGGGCGAGGGTTCAGAGGGTTCAGAGAGGCAGCACCGGCCGGTGTGGCTGCGGGCCATGGTGCGGGCACAGCTTCAGGGTCTCCTGGACTGGCAAACATGCCCCCTTGTCTGTGATCTCATGTGATGGCTGAGGACGCCGCTGCAGACCTGGGCTGGGCGTGGCTCTCTCCCCAAGACGGGCTCACTGGCCGTGTGGCGACTCACTACATCCCTCACGCCCACCCTGGGACTCCCGGCTTTCTATGGGGTATCACTGGGACCCTGCTTTGGCTGGGTGATGGCTTATGCAGAGTTCTTTGCAATGTGGGGAAACTGAGGCAGGGGAGGAGGAGAAGAGAGATTGCCTGAGGTCATGCAGCGGGTGCCCGTGGAAGCTGACCCAGGAGAAGTTTCAATTCAGTCCAGTCCCTCGCTGGGGCCAGAGCACCCTAAGCTGCGGGACCCTGAAGGGCCCAGCCTGGCTACAGGGGTTCTGGGGTGCCGAGAGGGTCATGGCCCCACGGAGTGAGTCCCCCGGAAGAATGTGGATGTGGGGTCTGACCCTCCCGCCCATAGGCCTTCCTGTCTCCCCTGTGGCATCGAGTGGCCCCCTCCCTCCCTTCTTCCCAGCACTGACAGCTCGAGTTGGGGACCCTGCATCCTCGTGCTCCTGGGGGAGCCCCGCACCCCTCCTGGCTCGGCGTCCAGCCTCCCCTGCCGGGTACCCCGGCCTCAGCCTGCTGTGAGTTCTGGAGCTCAGCTCAGCTCGGCCCAGCGGCTTTGCAGTCCCCGAGCTTCCTGGGGGCTTCCTCACCTCCCGAAATGCCCCTTTGGCTGATAACACCCTGGACACTCAGCTCAGCCAAGCCCTTTCCAGGGAGGCGGTGAGTGACTTTATTTTTTTTATTTTTAAAAAATTTTGTCATACCTCCATGAGATGTACAATTACAAAGCGGTTCATGATTGGGATGCAGTCACACAATGTTCCAGCACCGTCCCTCCACCAGTGCCCATTTCCCAGCACCAATGTCTCCGTTTCCCAACCGCCCCAACTGGACTCTGTGGCAGACCCGCGTTTTCTCTCTCTCTCTCTCTCTCTCTCTCTCTCTCTCTCTCTCTCTCTTTCTCTCTCTCCTCTTACAAATTGTGGCTTGTAATACATACATTTAATCATGTATGTAATCATGAATGTATGTAAACTTGTAATACAAACAGTTTATCATGTATATTGCTTTGCCTACATTCAATGCTCAGTTCTAGTCTGGCGTCATCATTTCCAACAATTATTTGTGACATGGCAGCCCCTCCCCCCACAGTGGCCTTGGGGACAGGCGTGACCCCACTGTCCAGCTGCCCAGGGGACAGATGACTGGATGGCACTCACTGCCCTGTGTACTGAGCCTCGGTGTACAAGCCCAGCATTGCCTGCCTCCCTCCCTTCCCTCCCCCCCTCCCTCCTTCCCTCCCTCCCTCTTTTCTTTCTTTCTTTCTTTCTTTCTTTCTTTCTTTCTTTCTTTCTTTCTTTCTTTCTTTCTTTCTTTCTTTCTTTCTTTCTTTCTTTCTTTCTTTTCTTTCTTTCTTTCTTTCTTTCTTTTTCTTTCTTTCTTTCTTTCTTTCTTTCTTTCTTTCTTTCTTTCTTTCCTTCCTTCCTTCCTTCCTTCCTTCCTTCCTTCCTTCCTTCCTTCCTTCCTTCCCTTCCTTCCTTCCTTCCTTCCTTCCCTTCCTTCCTTCCTTCCTTCCTTCCTTCCTTCCTTCCTTCCTTCTTTCTTTCTTTCTTTCTTTCTTTCTCTCTCTCTCTCTTTTAAAAATTTTTATTATACCACCGTGAGATATACAATTACAAAGATGTTCATAATTGGGCCTCAGCCTCTCTCTTTCTCTCTTGAGTTGGGCCACACCTGGTGGTGCTCAGGGCTTCCTCCTGACTCTGCATTCAGGGAAAACTCCTGACAGGCTTGGGGGTCCTATGGGGGTCCCAGGGATCGAACCCAGGCTGCCCATGTGTGTGCTTGAGGTGAACACCCATCCGGTGTATCTGGACTCTGGTCCCTGCCTTGCTTTTTCCCCAAGAGCACAGACAGACTCTTCTGAGGGCTCCGTCCGTATCCCACTTCATCTCCAGGCTCTGACCGCTTTATTTTATTTTTTTTTGCCTTTTTTGGGTCACACCCAGCGATGCTCAGGGGTTTCTCCTGGCTCTGCACTCAGGAATCACTCTTGGCGGTGCTCGGGGGACCATATGGGATGCGGGGATCGAACCCAGGCCGGCATAGGCGGCCGCGTGCAAGGCAAATGCACTACCCGCTGGGCCATCGCTCCAGCCCCTCTGACCGTTTTAGAGAGGTGGAATCATGGAGTCCTCTCGAGTTGAGACGTATATAGGTGGACAGGGGCGGGGGCGGCCCTGAGAAGTGAGTCGCATCCCTGGATCCCCCTGCCCAGCTGCCTGTGGGAGACAGAAAGACGGGTGCTGGAGAGGGTGCCCTGGGGAGGCCGGGCCTTGTGCTCACATGCCGAGGGACTCAGGAAAGTCTTGTGACAATTCCATGTGTGTTTGCGGGGAAGGGGGTTGTGCTATGGGCGTGGCCCTGCTGGTGGGGTGACCGGTTCATCTCACTGTCTTCAAAGACGGTGAGCTCCGCCATCCGTGGGCAGGGCCCCTGGCTGAGAGAGACTGGGCAG
Source organism: Cryptotis parvus (assembly GCA_021461705.1). Classification (NCBI taxonomy): domain Eukaryota; kingdom Metazoa; phylum Chordata; class Mammalia; order Eulipotyphla; family Soricidae; genus Cryptotis; species Cryptotis parvus. The sequence continues at coordinate 124,898 of JAJIBD010005280.1, forward strand.
GGGGTGGCCCGGGAAGTGTGAGGGTGACACGTGAGGCTAGGGGGGCGCGGGCTCACTGCCCGCAGATGCCCCTGCACTCCCTCTGAGCCAAGCACCCGCCACTGTCTGTCTGGTGGGAGGGGGTGCCAGGCGTCAGCGGCTCCTGCTCGGACAGTCTATGCGGCGAAGCCCACAGCACTGACCGATGGGCTCTCCCAGAAAGCAAGACAGGAAAAGAAACCAAATCAGGGTAAGTGTGTGAGTGAGTTCAGAAGGCTGGTAAACTGAGGCTGGGAGCCCAGGCAGGGCTGCTGAGTGTGGCTACAGGCGAAGCCCAGGGGCCCGTCTGTGCAGTGACTGTGCCCCCCCACCCCGTGGGGCTCCAACTGGGAGCCTCACCATGGAGCGCTGACCCTGGGTGCTGACCGAGGCCAAATCACAGGCCTCTGACTGTGGACCCTGACCATGGTCCCTCTCCATGGGCCGCTGAGCACGGGCTGGGTTGCACCAGGCTCGAGAGAACAGAGATCTGGATTTGGGCAGGGATGTCCCCAGCAGCTGTCCACACCCCAGGGTGGCCGCCGTGTCCCTACTGTTGTAGAGAGGGACCCCCAATCCCAGACATTTTGCTGCCAGGGTCCCCCCGGCCATGCCTGTGGGAGGGTGGGAGTGATCTTAATCCAGTTAAACCACAGTGACTGCCGGGCGCAATCCTCCCAGTGGACAGGGCCAGTTGCCACCCTCAACCGTAGACAGTTGATTGAGTCCATCACATTCTAGAGGCTGGAAATGGCTGGGTGGGGGGGGGGGAGGCAGAACGCAAGGGGCACCCAAAAAGTCAGTCATCAAGAAGGGTCTTGTGAGCATTCAGAAATCAGCCTGAATGCCGCCAGTACAGGTGGGAAGCAGACAGCTTATGTTTGATTTTATTCTGGGGTGATGGGCCCCACCTGGCTATGTCTAGGTTCTGTGCTCAGGGATCACTCCTGCTAGTGCTCGGGGGACCATCCGCGGGCCAGGGATGAAGCTGTGGTTGAGACGAGGCCCCTACCCCCGTCCCACTGCTCGGGCCCCAAAGCAGATGTTTTAAATGCAGGCGGAGCGCCGCCACCGGAGCGTCTCCCCCACCCAGCCCAGCCGGGACGGCTCTCGGCCCTGCTCTGGCTCTGGTTTCCCTCGGAGGTTCCCTTTGTTTGGTCCCCAGGTCTCGTTTTTCCTGTTCATTATTGTTTTGGGGAACATGTCTTGCAAATATAATTCCTTCGGCTACTGAGTTTTGGGGAACCCTCTAAGGACCCTCACTTGCCTCACCTGCTTCCCCCATCTCTCGGCCCTGGGGTGAGCTTGTGCTCTGTGTTTCTGGGTGGCGGTAAGAAGCAGAATGCCACCCAAGGGAGGTGGGAGCTGTCTGAGAGGGAGAGGGTTTTGCATTTAGTCCTGACCTGATGGGCAGCTGGGCTAGGTGCCAGGGGTGCGCGTGGGGAGGGAGCTGTTGCTGCTGCGTGTCAGGGCACAGAGGAAGGAGCTCGTGAGGCTGGGTTCGTCCAGGGGCAAGGGGCCATGCCACTGTGAGGGCAGCAAGAACAGCGGCGCCGCTGGGGAGAGGTTGGGTCGGGGCTGCCTAGTTTGCATTTGGGGATGAAAGGAGAAGAACCGTGTGTTTGGTTGGAGGCGGTAGCTGAGTCCTGCTCAAACGCAGGACAGTGAGAGAGGAAATGGGATTCGTCTGGTCAGGGTCACTGGGAGACGCCCGTGGACACCCATGTGGGAGGCATCAGGATGAGCCGCTCATCAGAGCTGGGCTTTGATGAGCCCAGCTCATCAAAGAGAAACACAGGGATTAGGGTGCTGCCTTGTCCCCGGCACCCCCTGTGGTTCCCTGAGCTGCCAGGAGTGAGTCTTGAGCGCAGAGGCGGGAGTAAGCCCTAAGTTCAGCCAGGTGTGGCCCCCCAAACAAAACAAAGCAAAAGCAGGGGCTGGACTTTTTAGGGGGCAGGTCCAGGCTGTAGGTAAAAGTGAGTTTGGGGCTGAAGAGAGTCAGCACGGGTTACGGCACGGGTCTTGCAAGCGCCCAGGCTTGGTAGGATCCCTGGCATTGAGGAGGTCCCCGAGTACCACCAGGTACAGTCCCGAGGCCCCTGGACGTCGCTAAGTGTGGCTCGGGGGATTTTGAGCACTGCTGGGGTGGCCTGGGTGACCCAGCATCCTGGACCAAGCTCTGAAGGGCCAGCCTGGTTGGCCTGAGCACGTTTTGGACACCCCCCAGAGTTTCCCTAGATCTAGGGGGCAGGAAGGAGGGCAGTTCAGGAGGGGGACCGTCATGTTGGGGACCCCTGGAGCCGGCTCCTATTCCTCGTGTTCGCTGGGGCCATGCCATGTTTCACCAGGGGAGGAAGCCAGAGGGGCAGGGGAAGAGGGTTGGGCCCCAGGGAAGAGGGGTTGGGCCCCAGGGAAGAGGGTTGGGCCCCAGGGGAAGAGGGTTGGGCCCCAGGGAAGAGGGTTGGGCCCCAGGGAAGAGGGTTGGGCCCCAGGGAAGTGGGTTGGGCCCCAGGGAAGCGGGTTGGGCCCCGGGAAGCGGGTTGGGCCCCGGGAAGCGGGTTGGGCCCCGGGAAGCGGGTTGGGCCCCTGGGAAGAGGGTTGGGCCCCAGGGAAGCGGGTTGGGCCCCGGGAAGCGGGTTGGGCCCCAGGGAAGCGGGTTGGGCCCCGGGAAGCGGGTTGGGCCCCTGGGAAGAGGGTTGGGCCCCGGGAAGCGGGTTGGGCCCCGGGAAGCGGGTTGGGCCCCGGGGAAGCGGGTTGGGCCCCGGGGAAGCGGGTTGGGCCCCGGGAAGCGGGTTGGGCCCCAGGAAGCGGGTTGGGCCCAGGGAAGCGGGTTGCTTCCACCTTTTCCCTCCAGAGCCACCGGGTTCTGGCTCCTGCCTACAGGACCCACATGACCCCTAATTCATCCCTTCCTGCTCCCACCTTGCTCCCAAAGCTTCTCCTTTCTTAGAGCCCAGAAGAGTAGTTCAAGGACCCTAGACAAGGGGCCATAGAGATAGTACAGTGGTTAGGGTGTTTGCCTTGCACGTGGTTGACCTGGGTTGGAGGTCTGGCATCCTGCGGGGTATCCCGAGCACCACGAGGAGGAGTAATTCCTGAGTGCAGAGCCAGTATTAACCCCTGAGCATCGCCCACCGAGGCCCCCAAACAATAACAAAACAAAGAACCCAGAGACGTTCTTGCTCCAGCCGGGCCACCCAAAGCAGCGTCTTTCTCTTCCCTCCCTCACTCGGCTGCCCTTCCAACCTCAGCCTTCCTCAGGGCCTGCTATTGACTCGTCAATCTTAGCTGAGACTCGGCGCCCCCGCTCCCCCTCCCAAGACCCCAGACGCCTGAGTCTATGAGCAGGTCCTCATACAAGCCAGGAGCCTGGCGCCGCCTTTCCCCAGCCGGTCGCAGTGCGCTGTTCTTCCCTGCGGGGGCGCTGTGGAGCTAAAGCAGCCTCCAGAGCCAGGGTGAGAGCGAGCTGCAGTGCTCAGGCTGCACCAACTTCCTCTGCAGGGAGTGTGGGCGAGGGCGCCGGAGGTCAGCTGCCGGACACGGAAGGTCATCGGAGCTGCCTGGTCACGGACCTCCACCTTGAGGCCAAGCTTTCTGCCCGGGCCCTTGCTCCTAAAACACAAATGATTTCTTTAGGAACTGAGTATATTTCTGACCCCAACCCGGAGTGCCAGCCTTCAAGGTGACCTTTGGAGAATAAAACCTTCTTATTTTGCACTGTGCTGCCGAGATCCGGCCCTGGGGTGGTGCTTGCTCCGTGGCAGCCTTCTAAGACCTCGGATTGCTTTGGCGCTAATTAAAAACCCTACGAGCCTTAGGAACAGAAAGATAATGTCTGCAGAACTGGAGACGGCTGGGGGAGGGGGCTGAGTATATACACTGCATGCAGGAGGCCTGGGTTCGAGGCCCCTAGATCAGCGCCAACTCCTATGCACCGCCCCACCCGCCCCGCACCCCAAGCACCCTGCATCTTCACTGCTGAGTTACAGCTGCGACCGGTCAGAGCCTTATTTAGAACGTCCTGAATCACTCTTCCTCAGACTAAAGTTTTGTGTCAGTTCATCAATGCTATCTAAAGTGTCACTTATGGAGTTTCTTGAGACGATGGTGGATGGTGGGAAGAATTTAGGTTCTGAAGTCGGGTGGCCAGCAGAAGTTTTAGGTGGGGACTCTGAAAGAGAGATCTAAGGCTCTGTCACACCAGGAGCCCCAGACCACTTTATCTTCCACCCCTGCTTGAGCACCCTTCCGTTCATTCAGCCATCCTCCGTCCAAACACTCCCCGAGCCGGGGAGACAGTGCCGGGTTAAGGCCCAGGCCTGCACTTGGCCAGCCCAGTTCTATCCCCAGCTCCTCATGGTGCCCTCAGCACTGCGGGTGTAGTCTTGGAGCCTGAGCGCTGCTGGGTGGCCCAGGTAGTCCTTGGCCCTTCAGTACTGCATCCTCAGGTCTTTGCATTAAACTGCTTGTCCAATGGGCCAAGAATAACTGGAGGCCCCCACAAAGTCAACCTATATGCTTATCTATCCATCCAGTCTTCCATTCATCCTCCATAGAAATAACAATCCATCCATCGTCCCACACACCCACCCATCCATCCACTCACCCATCGACTCCTACATATCCATCCACTCATCCATCCATCCATCCATCCATCCATCCATTCATCCACCCACCCATCCATCCATCCATCCATCCACCCACCACCCACCCATCCATCCATCCATCCATCCATCCACCCCCCACCCCCCCACCCATCCATCCATCCATCCACTCACCCCCCCACCCACCCATCCATCCATCCATCCACTCACCCCCACCCACCCATCCATCCATCCATCTATCCATCCACCCACCCCCCCACCCACCCACCCATCCATCCATCCATCCATCCATCCATCCATCCATCCATCCATCCATCCATCCACCCACCCATCCACCCACCCAGTGGGAATGAATGAGGTAGTCATGACCTTGTTTTTTGTGGACCTCATAGAATTTTGAAATATTATTATTAGTTTTGGTTTGGGGCCCACGCCTGGCAGGGCAGGGGCTATGCTGGCTCATAGCTCGGGGAAACACGCAGTGCTAGGGATCGAACCTGGGGCGGTCCCTCATTCCCTCATACAAAGCACACGCTCCAGCCTGTTGAGCTAAATCTGGGCCGCGGTGCTTTGAGTAGCCAAGCCTGGGTCTATCTTCCATTTCTTTGCCAGCGGAGGGTTGAGAGTTTTAACAAGACTTCGTCAAGAGGCCTTTCCCAGAGGACCATGCTGAGGTGCTATTGTCAGAGGGGGAGTGGTTTGGGGTGGCCAAACAGCCCGTGTCCACCAGCCTAGAGGCATTTCATCATTATGGGCAGAGGAACGAGACAGGGTAGCGGCGATGAGCGCCGGGTCTCTCCAGTCGGCGGGACGGGGCTTACAGCGTCTCTGAGCTAGACGTCAGGGTCTCAGCCTTGGGCTTGTTATCAGGACCTAAGGATATCCAGCTAGGTTGGGGTACTCGGCTCTTGGTGTCCGAGCTGGGCTACTGTGCCAGTGGCAATAGACACCAACACTCCTCAGCTTCCCTTAAGAACCTTTCTGGGCACAACCCACCATAGCTCCAATAATGTTCAGGAAATGAGGATTTCTCGGGACTTGGGAGATGTTACAAAGGGCCAGTGGAGCACAGACTTGGGTGGTGAGACCCTGGGTTTTACCCGGACCCTGCATGCTCTCTTGAGTACCCCGGGAGCACTGAGTCAGGAGTACCCCCTGAGTACTGCTGAGTGTGACCCTCTTTTCGGCTTTGATAACCAGAAGGTACTTCTCAGAATTCAAAGATGGCTGAACCCAAGTCAGGGCAGGGGCTGCTGAGCTGGCTTCTGGGCCTGAAGCCCTGGTCTCACCTTTGGCCGCAGCCTGGCTGCTTCTGGCTTCGTAGAATTCTGATTTTGTAAAGCAAAATGATCTTGCACGACGCTGGTGGTGTAAAGCGGAGATTCCTGTGTCCAGTGTGGGATTCTAACGGACGCTGGGTTTCCAGCTCTCTCACGGCTTGGGAGACCCGCTCCTGGTTGGGCCTCTTGGGTCAGGAGAGAAGTGTGGACCCCTGTCCCTGGACGTGGGTGCCCTGATAGACCCGCAGGGCTCAGGTCTCGGGCTCCTGGAGGAATACTGGCCCCCCTCACTGATTCTCTTAGGGGCTGGGCCTCCGTCTCTCCAGCTGCATCCGCTGACCTGGGGCTCCCTGGCCGGCTGCCCACCGGAGATCATTTTCATGGTCACGTTGGTTCTGTGGGTCCAGGGTCTTAGACTGGGCCTGGGTCTGAGCCTTGGCCTAAGTGTGCCGGCGGCCTGAGCCTCAGGGGTGCGAGGGTCAGGGGCAGAGCCCCTGTCTCATGGCACACAGCGCCTGGGGTTTCAGCCGGGGACTCACTAGTGCAAATCACCCGAGGTGACAGGGCACAGGAAGAAGGTTGGGACCGGCTGGTCACTTAGGGCAAAACTCTGGTTCCCTGCGGCAGGGCCCTGGGGCAGGAGGTGGCCGGTCCCCGCGAGGAGGGCGCGGGCAGCCGGGCCTGGTTCCCCGCGGCCGGCCAGGCCCCCGCCCGCCTCTCCCGCCCCCGGCCTCGGTGCCCCGCCCCGTCCCCGCCTCCCGCTCCCGGGGCGCAACAGGTGCCTTCCCGGAGCAGGAAGCCCGGCCGCGCCGCCCGCTCGCGTCCCGGACCCGCCGCCGCGCACGCCCGCGCCTGGCCCCGCAGCTCCCCGCGCCCCGCGCCCCGCGCCCCGCCACCTCCGCCCAGGAGCCCGCCCGGCCTGCCGCGTGCACCATGGACGCCCCAGAGCAGCAGCCGGACCCCGACGGTGGGGACGGCCCAGGCCGCGAGCCAGGGGCAGCCTCCCAGGACGAGCTGGACTTCGCCATGCTCTTCAACGATGATTATGATTATTTTCTCGAAGGTCGGTGGGGCTGCCCCGGCCTGGGCCCCCGCCGCCGTGCTGGGACGGGGCCTGGGGAGTGGACACAGGGCCCCTCTTGGCTCCAGATGTCGCGTTTCGATGGGGGGGAGAGGATATCTAAGGGGGGGGAGGTGCCTGTCCCAGGTGAGAGGTCCGGCAGGAGGCTGGGGCCAGGCCACTGGGGGGGGTGGCCAGGCCCCTGCTGTCCAGGAGGGACAGTGTCCAGTTGCTGCGACTTCTCCCAAGAAGCACTGGTCACTCCAAAGGTGGGGGGGGGCGGTGCTGCAGGGTGTGACAGGTGGGTGGAGAAGCCCCCAAAATAGAGCCCCTCGTGGGGAGGGGCGTGTGGGGGTATGGGCGTCAAGGTCGGGGTGGGGGGGCTTCTGCCAAGAGCAGGGAGGGAGGCTGTGGGCGCCTTGGGCTGGCCCACGCGCTCTTCTTGGCGCTAGAGGCGCCCACTTCCTCTCGGGGTTCTGCTGTGGCTGCGTGGCCCAGGGCCCCCTCCCCGGCTGTGCAAGCTGCATCCCCAGTTCTCTCCCCGTCTGGTGCGGGTGGGAGGGCTCAGGGCCTGGGAGGGTCCCGGGCAGCTGGGTGGGGGGTTTGAGGAGCTGCGGGGAGCTGAGGGGTGGGTGAGCTCCTGGGGCCCCTAGTGGGAGGAAGGCGCTGGGGATTTCCCGCGGGCAGCTCGCACCTCGGGTGTTTATCAGGAGGGAGCCTTTGTGAGAGCAGGAGACAGCACCCCAACCTCGCTGTGTTTTTGCTGGTTAGCAGGTTGTCTTGGAAAAAAAAACAAAACCCCAACCGGGCTTCCTGATTTTGTCAGCCCAGCTCTGGCTGCCCGGCAGCCCTCCCTGCTGGAGCCTGGGGCAGCGAGCAAGCTGCAAGCGAGCGTGCGGGTGACTTCCTAAGCCTGGGCTCGGCCACATCCGCTGTGGCAGGGAGGGGCTGGCTGGCCCGGGATGCAGGAGCCCGGCCCCCCACACCTGGGGGCTCACGGGTCCCCCCACCCGGCCCAGGAACTTTCACTTTCCTTCCATCCGCGGAGGTGAGCCACTGGCCTCCCCTTCAGGGGTCTCCGCCCTTGGGTACCCAGAACCCAGCTTCCTCCGCCTCCGGTCTCTGGCTGAGCTGGAAGCGATTAGCCGCGAAGAGGCTGGCTCCCGTGGCATCTGGACACCATCCCCGGCTTTGAAAGACACAATTAGGAATTTGCAAATCAGTCTCAACGGCCATGCTCCTCTTTGGTGCTGCAGATCAAAGTCACGACACAAGGAACTAATGCTTAGACCCTCCCAGATTCAATCAGTGGGGTTTTATTTTTCTCTCTCTCTCTCTCTCTCTCTCTCTCTCTCTCTCTCTCTCTCTCTATTTCCTGGGAAATAGTTTCCAAGCCAAATCGTAGGGGAGGTGCTTTGTATAATTTTTCTTGGCAAGTGGTACCTGCTGGATGCCAAATGGGTCTCTAAATGACCACGGGGAAACCCTGCAATCTTTTTTGCAGGTTTTTTTTTTCAGCAAAAAAAATCTTTTTTGCTTTCTCTTTTGCAAAAATTAACAGTACTTTGTGGGACTCCCTTGACCTACAGAAACGCTGGACAGTCCCGAATGCTCGGTGCCCAGCGGGCTTGCTGCTAGGGTCACCCATCAGCTGATCCTGACCCGTTTTTGTGAGCAGAAGCTCGTCTTCGAGGGTGAATCTCACCACTTTTTTTTTTTTCTTTAGCAACTGCAGCAGTTTTGAGGCTTGCTGGTGAGGCAGAGCGGGAGAGCTCTCAGCGGGGCCCTTCTGAGGGTTTTCCTCCCTGGTGGATGGAGCGATGGGTCTGGGGAGGGAAAGGCACCCCTGGTCATCCGATCCAGATCGCTGACTGTCATTATGGCACGTTCGTGGCATTAGCCACTGGCCCCTGTGTGCTCAGGGCTCCTTGGGAAGGGGCCTGGCTCAGCGGGGGGGAATCCGATTCCGTGCGGCGCCCTGGCGCCGCTCCGTGTCTGGCTTAGGAAAATGGGCCGCACCAACCTCAGGAACCCGAGAGACTCTGCGAGAGGTTCCAGATGTGGGCCTGGCGCTGGCTTCCCAGATGTTAGTGTGGGTACCCGGTCAGCTCGTCCCGGTGGAGCACCCCCAGCCTTGCTCGCTGCTGGACTCTGTCCACAGTAGGTCTGAGCAGTTGACATGGTGCTCCCGTCATTCCCGGGAAGCTCCGGAGCACAGAGGCGGAGGCCTGTTCCTGGGAGCCCCTCCCATTCCCGTGACTCTGGGGTGCGAGACCCTCCCTGGTGAAGGAGGCGTTCATTTCAAGCCCTCGAGAGACACTCCCCTGAGAGCAGCTTGTAAGGGGTCCGGTACCACCATAAAGCTGGAGCCTTATTCACCTGTTGGCGCGTCCGGCAGGCTCTGGACCCACTTGCTGTCTAAACAGAGGGCTGGGACCGTGGCCCTATCCTCTCAGTGGGGTTACCCCTGCAGGCAGGTCCCTAATCTGGTACTTCCACAGCCCTGGTCTTGGCCCGCAGGATATGAGGCGAGGCAGGGATCACACTGGATTCACGTCGCCAGCCCAGCCCTGGGAGCTAGTGGGCTGTGTGGGAGCTACGTCAGGGGTGCAGCCCTCGCCGGGACCGGGTCGAACTGCTCTGACGGCTCCGGCGGTGCATTGTGGGATCTGCCAGCCACACCTGCTCCTACTCACCGATGCAGGCAACCTAGAGTTGGCTCAGGAGGCGCGCGCGTGTGTGTGTGTGTGTGTGTGTGTGTGTGTGTACACACTTGTCCTATGAGAAAAGGGTCTCCATTCGGGCCTGTTTTCTTGAGGTTTTTCATTCATTCATTCATTCATTCGTTCGTTTGTTTATTTATTTATCTATCTATCTATCTATTTATTTATTTATTAGCATTGGGAGTAGAATTTACTCCCAGAGGCTTTTTGGCCTCTATGGGAAAATAGGAATTTATTCTCTGATCTGTGAACAGGCTAATTTTTACCAGGTCTCCAATGGTGAGCTCTTCTGAGGGGAATATAAGATGCCCCCCCAGGGGGCTATCCATCGTGTTACTCAGTTCCTTACAGTGGGGCTGAGTCGGCTTAGCGATATTTTGGATTTCTTTCAGCAGGATTCTGGAGGGTGTGTGTCTGGAATGAAGTTTCTGGTGTGTTGTCAGGCTTGGGTTCATTTCTGTGCTAGGAGCAATGTAGAGAAGACGGGGAGACTCTTGATCCGTAAGTCTAGGGTGGGGTCCCGGCAGCCAGGGGCCTGGCCCGCAGAGCCTCGTTTCTACTTGCTTTGTATCTTTCTGTGGACTTGGGCCACTCACACTTTCTATTTCTGCTGGAGTCGGTTTTAATCAATTGTGTCTTTTTCATTGTTTCGTCTTTTTCTTTTTGAGTCACACCCTGTGATGCTCAGGGGTTACTCCTGGCTCTGCACTCAGGAATTACTCCTGGCGGTGCTCAAGGGACCATATGGGATGCCGAGGGATCGAACCTGGGTCAGCCACATGGAAGGCAAACGCCCTCCCCAGTACTATTGCTCTGACCCTCAAATGATATATTTTAGAGAACGGATCCGTCCCATCCATCTGGGGGGGGGTCGCTTACACTCGCCAGAGTCGCGCAGACTCTGGGGCTCATTTTAGCTCTGCTGCAGGAGCTCTTTGGAGGTAGCAGATGCCTGTGGACAGGACGGGGGTGCCATGCAGGGGCTGCCCCTCGGGGCTTGGGGAGTGACCTTCAGTGGAGCGGAAGTCGCATTCTCTTGGGCTTGCTGGCGACACCACTGCGGTTTTATTACTCCTGTCTGGGCGTCCACGGGGAGAGGAGGGTTTGCTCTGGGGCTCCCTGGCCACGGTGCGGAGAGAGAGGCTGCTCGCCTCTCAGGTAACGAAACAGCTGGCCGAGTGTGTGACCGTGACCCGTTCAGGTGGGGAGTCACAGCCCTTTGAAAGCTGAGGGAAGCCATAGCTCCTCTGGGGGTGCGTTGTGTGTGTGCCTCTGCTCCTCACAGTCCCCAGAGGTGCCCCCCTGCCACCCCTAATCACCATTGAAGCCATTTCCCAGGGCAGAGACTGGGAAGGGCTGTGGCCCCCCCCCAGTGCCCGTGGGCCTGCTCAGGACACCTGCTCCCTGCCCGTCCTCCAGGGCCCCCTTTCAGCCAACCCTCCCTGAACACCAGCTTTGTGCCAGCTCCCGGGAGGTGCGGAGACATGTTCGAGGTGGTGCCCCCATGCCAACACGGGACAGAGACTTGGTAAACAAGCAGGGCCACACAGAGCCAGGATAGGGCCGAGGGGGTTTTTTTTGGTGCTTACTAAAAATAGCATTCCACCGAGCAGCGGTTTCACATGTGACATTCAGCGCTGTGGCTGTGTGTGCCGACGTAGGGACAGCCTTAATGAGCTCTGTACAAACAGAGTCTAGAGTCTCCTGGTGCAGCTGGAGCAGGGACAGTCAGCCTCGGGGGGGTGAGGCAGAGGGCCTGGGGGCAGCGAGGCCTGGATCGAGCCTTGTTGTCGCCCGGCTTTCCAGAACCGAGGCCTGTGAGTCTGGCCATGAGCACGCTCTTAGAGTCTTAGATCAGGTGAGGCCTGGAGCACTGCTGTGCACGTGGAGGCCCAGGTTCCATCACTGGCACTGCCAGGAGTGACTCCCTGAGCACCAAGCTGGGAGTACCCTCTAACCCCAAGCTGGGTGCGGCCCCAAACTCAGACAGACGAAAACCTAAACAAAACCACCCAAACTTGAAAGCAGGGTGACTAGGCTGGCTGGCACAGTTCTCCGCCTGCTGCTTGGTGGCGGGGCGGATGCGTCTGTACAATGCAGCAGGGGGTGGCCGGCTCTCTGGGTGCACGTTAGCTCCGACCTTCCGGTGAAGGCAGGCTCTGGGCTCATTGAACTTGGCTGAGACTTATGCAGGGTCGGCCTTGAACCCCGACACTTGGACCCTCAGTTCTCCAGCGCTACTTCTCACAGCTGTGAGAGCAGGAAGCCTTCAGAGATAGCCACTGGCTTCCAGCTTTCCCGAGGCAGCGTGAGGTGGGGCGGTCATCCCTTTTCTTTGAGACTCGTGATCACCACGTGTACCTCGACTACGGCACCTCGGGATTCACCTCATTGTGAAAGTCACAGCAAGAAGAATGGGGACGGACAAAGAAGACACAGGCCTTCTGCCCTTCTCAGGGTTCCCACACCCCAGTTTCACCCACTGGGATCCCTGTTCCCCTCCCCAGGAGCCACAGAGGTGGCAAGTCAGGGCACCCTGCCTGAGCCAGAGATCCTGGCTCTACTTTGGACTTAGTTGCCTGCCGACCTAGGTGACCTTGGCCTGCTAAGAGCCTGGAGTGTGGCCAGAGGCTGCCAGGCGGTGAGTCTCCAGGTACATGGTGGCACTTACACCGGTCCTGGGGACTGTGGGAGGTAGGACCGGCCTGGTGGGCTGGGAGGGTAAGATCAGCCTGGTGGGCTGGTGCGCTGCCATGGTGAGCTGGTGGGAATGAAGATCTTAGGCGGGCTGAGGCGGCAGTGTCAGTGGTGGTATTAGTATTGATGGTGCTGTTAGCACTGGTGGTGGAGTGGTGTTGTTAGTGTTGGTGACAGTGTTAATGTTGTTGCTGATAGTGTTGGTGTCAGTGTTAGTGTTGGTGGTGGTGTTGATTCTAGTGGTGGTGGTGTTAGTGGTGATGGTGGTAGTGTTGGCAGCAGTGTTGGGTGTTATTGTTGGCAGTGTAGTTAGTGTGGTGGCAGTGTTGGTGATGGTGTTGGTGATGGTGTTGGTGTGGTGTTGTTGGTGACAGTGTTGTTAGTGTTGGTGGCAGTGTTATTAGTGCAGGTTGTGATGGTGTTGGTGTGTTGGTGATGGTGTTGTTAGTGCTGGTGGAGATGGTGTTGGTGGTGGATTTAGTGTTGGTGGCAGGGCTGACTGTGGCATTTTTAGTGTTGGTGGTGATGTTGGTTTTGGGGGTGTTGGTGATGTTGGTGTTGGGGGCTCCCAGGCCTCTCCAGCTCCCGTTTTGAGACATGTAGGCTCTGTGGAACAGCAGGTCTTGGGGACTTTTGGGGTTGTGTAGCAAGAGGCCCCGCTGTTCCTGGGCTGGGTGGTACCGCTGTGTCACTCCACACACTCGTTGTGACATTACAGACCCACTTCTGGCCCGTCTCAGCCCGATTCAGCTCTGAGTGCCTCCTTGGTGTCTTGCCTGTGACTGCTGCGGTTGGGGAGGGGGGGTCTCACCCTGGCCTCTGGGACCCCTGTGTCGGGACCAGGAAGCAGCAGCCATGGAGAGCCCAGTATGAGCCGTGCCTTGCCGTTTCTCCCCCACAGGCTTCCCTCCTCCGGGTCTCCCCTTCCCCCTCCTCCTCCTCCTCCTCCCCCTCCTCCTCCTGCTCCCCCTCCTCCCCCCTCCCCTTCCTCCTCCTGCTCCCCCTCCTCCACCCTCCCCAGCACCGGAAATAGCCACAGGCGAGCTTGGGCCCAATTCAGCTTTCCTGGTTGGTGGCTGGAAGTGGGAGGTTCCTGTCCCCTACTGAGCTGAGGGGATAAGGCTCGTCCTTAGGGACAATGATTGCTGGGCCCATGGGCTCTCCTAAAGCGACAGGAAGGCTCTGGACTTTCTCCTGAACCTTCTCCCCAAAGCATGGGAAGAAGAGACTGTGGAGTTACTCACCCGTGGCCGAGCTTCAAGCGGCAGAGACTGAGACGGAGCATTTCCTCCCTCCCAGTGCGTTCCCTGAACCCCCACCCCATTTCTTCCCATCTAATCCCAACACTGCAGTATTTTATTAAGAGATTGGCCTGTAGCTCTCCCAGATAAGAGTCAGAAAAAGAAAAGACCAGTATGAAACCTAAAGTGATTTTATAACCACTTAATTGTCAAGGTTTGGAGTTAAAATTTCTTGCCTTTCTTTTTTGGGGGTGCTATAGGGTGGGAACACCGGTAGTGCCCAGGGCTTATTCCTGGTCCATGCATGCAGCCAATCAGTAAGCGGCTTTGCAGACGGAGGCAACCCAGCAGCCAATCAGAAAGTGGCTCTACGGACAGCGTCCCAGGCAGCCAATCAGGGAGGCGGTTTTGCAGGTGTCTTGGGCGGGGTCCCTTGGCGCAGGCCCGTTGCCCGCTGCCGGGAGCCGCTCTGAGCATCCCTGGCTGGCAGCGTTGGAAGGACAGTCAGGTGTCTTTCCGCCTTTCGTGCCAGCGCCTGTGTGTGTCGCCCCGAGGAAGGGTGTGCCAGCCTGGCTCTCGGTCCTTCATAACACACGACTCATTGTTGGGACTGCGATGCCCCCTGTGCGTGCATGCTGGGGCGCGGGCGCTCTTTGGAAGAGGCTGCCGTGTTTCCGTGCCTGCAGCTTTTCGGGGAAGATGCCCCTGGTGACAATCACGTGCACCTGCCTTCTTGCAGCCTGGGCGCGGGGCTTAGCGGGGTCCAGGGTGTGGTGGGGTTGGGGTGCTCCCCTGCTTCGGGCTGCCCCCCAGGCGGGTGCGGGGCATCCCTCGACGGCGCCATGGCGACAGACTGTGATGTCTCACTGCACCTCGGCTGAGCTCATGCCCTGGTGCGGCCCTGGCCAGCCCTGGCGCCTCTCCTGCTAAACTCAGCCGGTCTCTCCTCGGCGGGATCCCCAGCTGGGTTTCTGTTTCGCTCATTATTTTCTGCTTCCTGAAAATTCCACCGTTTTGCAGCTCGAGCAGGGATTCTCTGCGGTGCCTTTTCTCCGGCGTTGCTGGCTGGGCAGCTTGGACTGACCGCCACTTCAGGGTCAGCTGCGGGTCCCTGGGGTTACTCTCCCAGGCGGCTCCCCCACGGCCTCCAGAGGGGACAGTCCCCTCCCGCTCCCCTGCCACGTGGCCAGAGCAGATTTCAGCGATGTCATCAATGCGTCCATCCGCACACAGGGATGGTAGTGGACATTCTAGGAGGATGTGCGCTAGTTGTCGCGAGTAACCTAGGCGCTGAGGACAGTCCGGCCTCCACCCCCAGCAGCTGCTACCGGGACTCCCTCACTTCCCAGATCGGGGTCAGGCCTCCCTCCCAAAGGAGCAGGAGGGACATTAGAGAGTCGGGATCCTGGGCTGGAGGGGACGGTGCACCTCTGGGGAGACCCCACTCCCTTTCTACGGGTCCCTCCCTGATCCACTCCCACAGTGGGGGGCCATTGGAAGAGCTGGGGGCTTCTGCGTCCAGGGTGGACTGTCAGGGGGTCCCACAGATGCATCTCAGAATGGGGTGTGTGTGTGTGGAATGTGGCAGTTTCTGAGAAGGGCCAGTGATGTCCCCCAATTCCTGGGGTCTGACCCTTGGGTGTACAGCTGGGCTCAGGGGGAGGGAAGGTGAGCTGGAGGTCAGCGCTGGCGTTTCTGAATCATTTCAGTGGCCTGACTCGCGGCGCTTGCTCTGGGCTCGTGGGTGTGTCGGCGGGGCACCCCTGAGGCCCCCAGGCAATGGTTCTCAGCTGGGGATTCAGCTGGGGTGAGTCTGCCCAGCAGGAGACCCTGGCAGATGTGTTTGGAGATGTGGGTTGTGTGTGTGTGTGTGTGTGTGTGTGTGTGTGTGTGTGTGTGTGTGTGATTTTGGGGGCCACACCGAGCAGTGCTGAGTCTATTTCTGTTTCTTGTGCTCAGGGGAGGCACTACATTGCTGGGCTGGAACTTGGTTCCCTGCATGGGCAGTGTGTGCTTCCTCTCTGTCGTCTCCCCAGCCCTGCCTGGGCTTGTTCCTGACCCCTGCCTGCTCACAGGGAGCTCACAGTCCAGCAGGGAGTCAGGAAGAATCCGAGGAGCAGAGACTTCTCAGTGTGACCTGGGGCTCCGGAATCACGGAGGAGCAGCTGCCTTCTTGGTAGAGGAATCGGGGAATTACAGAGGAGACAGGCGCAGGTGGCGTCCTGATGGACCAGAACGATGAGGCGGGGGAAGGAAGGGTGTGTCAGACACAGGGAACAGCCTGTGCAAAGGCAGAGGGCGCAGAGGGCCCAGAGCAACAGCCTCTGACCCGCTCCCCTCCCCATCTCTGCTCACACCTCTGTGTGCTCAAGTGTAGGGTTAGGGGGCCTCCCAGCACCTGGGCTGGACTTTAGGTGGCTCTGAGAGAGTAGCCGGCAGAGTGGCCTTCTCCTTGCCAAGGCTGCTGTCTTTGACAGCCATTCACGTTGGAGTCTCCCAGAGGTGCTACTCTGTTTTTTTTTTTTTTTAATTTGTTTGTTTTTGTTTTTTGCTTTTTTGGATCACACCTGGCGGCGCTCAGGGGGTTACTCCTGGCTCTGCACTCAGGAATTACTCCTGGCGGTGCTCGGGGGACCATATGGGATGCCGGGGGATTGAACCCAGGCCGGCACAGGCCAGCCGTGTGCAAGGCAAATGCTCTACCTGCTGGACCATCGCTCCAGCCCCCCAGAGAGTGCTACTCTGTCTGGTTTGGTTCTTGCACCACACTTGGTGGTGCTCAGGGCTGACTCCTGAATCTGTGCTCAGGGCTGACTCCTGACTCTGTGCTCAGGGCTGACTCCAGACTCTGTGCTCAGGGCTGACTCCAGACTCTGTGCTCAGGGCTGACTCCTGATGTGCTCAGGGCTGACTCCAGACTCTGTGCTCAAGGGCTGACTCCTGACTCTGTGCTCAGGGCTGACTCCTGAATCTGTGCTCAGGGCTGACTCCAGACTCTGTGCTCAGGGCTGACTCCAGACTCTGTGCTCAGGGCTGACTCCTGATTCTGTGCTCCAGGGCTGACTCCTGACTCTGTGCTCAGGGCTGACTCCTGACTCTGTGCTCAGGGCTGACTCCAGACTCTGTGCTCAGGGCTGACTCTTGACTGTACTCAGGGATCATTCCTGGCGATGCTCAGGGGACTCTATGCGGTGTGGGGATTGACCTGGGACGACCGCATGCAAGGCCGGCACCTGGTGTCTGTGGCCGAATGCTTTGGGGTCCCTAATGCTCTCCCTTCCCACCTATCCCACCTCCACCTCCAGCCTCGCGTAAGGCAGTAGACCCCAGGTGGTCTACAAACCTGCCGCGGATGGTGGCGGGTGCTTCGCAGTGTGGCGATGGTCTTGGGACAGCTCTCCTCAGAAATCTGGGCTTGTTGCAGCTCCTCCCGGCCTCAAGGAGGCTGAGCGTGCAGGCCTCCGGCTCTGGCCTTTGGCCCCCAACATTACCTAATTTTAGTAACTTTCGTTTTTTCTTGTGGTTCACCCTCATCTCCCTTATCTTCGCTTACTGTCATGCTAGCGTCCATTTCAAGCGAGGGGTACCGCTTCTACGCTGGTGGGGTGTAAAGTCTTCTCACAAAGATTGCGAGCAGATTCAAGTACATATTTGCAAGTAAACGAGAGAAAAGGTGATTGCAAAGATCCAGTGGCGGGAAGAGCAAGGCTCTGGAAAAGCTGAGGCTCAGGGTGGTTCTGTGTCTGGTGCTGTGGGCACTGCGGTGGCCGAGTGGGAGCTGTGTGCAGAGGTGCCGTGTCTGCGGCGAATCGTTAATATCCGGCTGCCTAAAGAAAGCGTCACAGAGACTTTGGTCTGGGAGGAATCACAGCCAGACCCACCCAGGCGACCTTCATGTGGGGGCCAGAGAGAACAGCCGGGAGGCGTTTGCCTTGCAAGGGGCAGACCCAGATTTGGTCCCTGGCATCCCAGATGGTCCTTGGGAACACCACAAGGAGTAATTCCTGAATACAGAGCCAGGAGTAACCCCTGAGCAAAGCTGGGTGTGGCACCCAAGCAAAAACATCCCCCTCGCCAAAACTAACATTGTACCTTTCTGCTTGCTGTTTGACTTGCAAAACTCTGGGAGGACAGATAAGTCGCTCCATAAATGAAAGCCAGTCGCTTTTTTTTTTCCCCCTTTTGGTCACACCTGCTCTTTGCTCAGGAATTACTCCTGTCGGTGCTCAGGGGACCATATGGGATGCTGGGGATCACACCTGGGTTGGCGGCGTGCAAGGCAAACGCCCTCCCGCTGTGCTATTGGTCCGGCCCCAAAGCCAGTTGCTTTTTGTTTGAACTGTTTCTCCAGTCAGTGTTTGGAGCTCCCGGGGTGTGTGAGTGGGTGTGCGCACAGCTGGTTCTGTGACTGCCCACAACAACCCAGGGTGTGTTTCTGATAGGAGGTGAGTCACACTTTCTGATAGGGGCGAGGATTTGTGCCGTCTGACTGTTGTTTGATTGGTTGGAAAGGCAGAGGATTGTTAATGTTGTCAGACATGGCTCGACACTGATCTTTTCTTAGAAACCTGTGCTGTTTGGTACCTGTGGAGCTCTGTGTGTGTGTGTGTGTGTGTGTGTGTGTGTGTGTTTGCATGCATGCAAATACAAGTTTATATTGAAATGCAGCTTCATGAGAATTCTAGACCTCAGCAGATCTAGCGAGATAATGCAAAGGGTTTCTGGGCCAGGAGGCGAGTGAGGGGCTGTGAGGTCAGGTCAGGGCCGGCCAGGGGCGAGTGAGGGGCTGTGAGGTCAGGTCAGGGTCGGCCAGGGGCGAGTGAGGGGCTGTGAGGTCAGGTCAGGGGCCGGCCAGGGGCGAGTGAGGGGCTGTGAGGTCAGGTCAGCCCAGGGCCGGCCAGGGGCGAGTGAGGGGGCTGTGAGGTCAGGTCAGGGTCGGCCAGGAGTGAGTGAGGGGCTGTGAGGTCAGGTCAGGGTCGGCCAGGAGGCGAGTAAGGGGCTGTGAGGTCAGGTCAGCCCAGGATGCAGGGGCGAGTGAGGGGCTGTGAGGTCAGGTCAGCCCAGGGCCGGCCAGGGGTGAGTGAGGGGGCTGTGAGGTCAGGTCAGCCCAGGGCCGGCCAGGGGCGAGTGAGGGGCTGTGAGGTCAGGTCAGCCCAGGGCCGGCCAGGGGCGAGTGAGGGGCTGTGAGGTCAGGTCAGCCCAGGGCCGGCCAGGGGCGAGTGAGGGCTGTGAGGTCAGCCCAGGGCCCGGCCAGGGGCGAGTGAGGGGCCGTGAGGTCAGGTCAGGGTCGGCCAGGGGCGAGTGAGGGGCTGTGAGGTCAGGTCAGGGCCGGCCAGGGGCGAGTGAGGGGCTGTGAGGTCAGGTCAGCCCAGGGCCGGCCAGGGGCGAGTGAGGGGCTGTGAGGTCAGGTCAGGGTCGGCCAGGGGGTGAGTGAGGGGCTGTGAGGTCAGCCCAGGGCCGCCAGGGCGAGTGAGGGGCTGTGAGGTCAGGTCAGCCCAGGGCCGGCCAGGGGTGAGTGAGGGGCTGTGAGGTCAGGTCAGCCCAGGGCCGGCCAGGGGCGAGTGAGGGGGCTGTGAGGTCAGGTCAGCCCAGGGCCGGCCAGGGGCGAGTGAGGGGGCTGTGAGGTCAGGTCAGCCCAGGGCCGGCCAGGGGCGAGTGAGGGGCTGTGAGGTCAGGTCAGCCCAGGGCCGGCCAGGGGCGAGTGAGGGGCTGTGAGGTCAGGTCAGCCCAGGGCCGGCCAGGGGGCGAGTGAGGGGCTGTGAGGTCAGCCCAGGGCCGGCCAGGGGCGAGTGAGGGGCTGTGAGGTCAGGTCAGGGTCGGCCAGGAGGCGAGTGAGGGGGCTGTGAGGTCAGCCCAGGGTCGCCAGGAGGCGAGTGAGGGGCTGTGAGGTCAGCCCAGGGCCGGCCAGGGGCGAGTGAGGGGCTGTGAGGTCAGGTCAGGGCCGGCCAGGGGCGAGTGAGGGGCTGTGAGGTCAGGTCAGCCCAGGGTCAGTGCTGGACTTTCCATGTCCCGCGCTCCTTGGCGGCAGAGAACATCAGTTTTCTGCTTCCAGAACCAGGCGCCCGTTACTACACGTCACTTCAGCTCACCCCCTAGAAAATAAAATTTCTCTTGGGGGTCTAAGCTTTGTCCCTCCCAGGGCACAGCAGCAGCTCTGGGCCTGTCACTCTCCCTGGGTCTCCGTCCCCTCTCTGGAGTCCTACTGCAGTCTCCAGAGAAAGCCATGAAGACTGCAGTGGTGTGTTAGCACACCGTCTCACAGCACCACGTGTGTTCATGCCTGAGCACACACCCTCTGCCGTGTGTGTGTGTGTGTGTGGACACAGGCGCCCTGCAGCATTTGTGTGTGTGTGTGTGTGTGTGTGGACACAGGTGCCCTGCAGCATTTGTGTGTGTGTGTGTGGACACAGGCGCCCTGCAGCATTATTTATGTGTACATGAGGAAACACACCGTGCAGCATTTTGTGTGTGTATGTGAGGACACACTGCAGGATTGTGTGTGTGAGGAAACACACCCGCAGCACTGTGTGTGCACGTGTGTGAGAACACGGGGATTCTGTGCATCTGTTACACACATTCATGTGACCACACCCACCTTAAAGCATTTGCAACTGCCTCCTGCTGTGTATGATGTGCACGTGCGTGAGTGCATGTGTGAGTGCACGTGTGAGTGCATGTGTGTGAGTGCACGTGTGAGTGCACGTGTGAGTGCACATGAGTGCGGCGTGTGAGTGCACATGTGAGTTCACATGTGAGTGCATGTGTGTGAGTGCATATGTGAGTGCACATGTGAGTGCACGTGTGAGTTCATGTGTGAGTTCACGTGTGAGTGCACGTGTGTGAGTGCACGTGTGAGTTCATGTGTGAGTGCGTGTGTGAGTGCACGCTGTAAGTGCATGTGTGTGAGTATATGTGTGAGTGCACATGTGAGTGCATGTGTGTGAGTGCACGTGTGTGAGTTCACGTGTGAGTACACATGTGTGAGTTCACGTGTGAGTGCACGTGTGAGTGCACATGAGTGCATGTGTGAGTGCATGTGTGGGTGCATGTGTGTGAGTGCACGTATGTGAGTGCACGTGTGAGTGCGCGTGTGAGTTCACGTGTGAGTTCACGTGTGAGTGCGGCGTGTGTGAGTGCACGCGTGTGAGTGCGTGTGAGTGCGCGTGTGAGTGCGGCGTGTGTGAGTGCGTGTGAGTGCACGTGTGAGTTCACGTGTGTGAGTGCGGCGTGTGTGAGTGCACGTGTGAGTGCACGGTGTGAGTGCACGTGTGTGAGTGCTGCGTGTGAGTGCACGTGTGAGTTCACGTGTGAGTGCGGCGTGTGAGTGCGCGCGTGTGTGAGTGCGTGTGAGTGCGTGTGAGTGCATGTGTGTGAGATGCGTGTGTGGAGTGCACGTGTGAGTTCACGTGTGAGTTCACGCGTGTGAGTCGCGTGTGTGAGTGCGTGTGAGTGCACGTGTGTGAGTGCACGTGTGTGTGAGTGCACGTGTGAGTGCACGTGTGTGAGTGACGTGTGTGAGTGCGTGTGAGTGCACGCGTGTGAGTGCGTGTGTGAGTGCACGTGTGAGTGCGTGTGAGTGCAGTGTCGCCGCGCTGCGTGTGTCGGCTGTCTCCTGCTGCATCATGTCCACACACGGATTCCCGCTCTCCTCTTGCTTTATACCCGCCTTCTGCACGCACCTTGTTTTTCTTCTTCGTGGTCATTCCATTTTTCTGCCTTGGGGTATCTGTGCTGTATCCCCGTGGATGAAACTAGCAGAAGGCAAGGCAACGTGTCCCGCAGCTGGTGGGCATTGGGCCACCTCTGGTTTGGGGTCGGTGCAGGGCACCCCGGACTCCGTTCGTTCTCTGTGCATGTGAAGTTTCATCTATGGGCGCAGCTCTCAAGGCCACGTGGCTGCTCCGGGCTGTGGCATTCGTCCCCGCTTCCAAGGTTATCTTCCTGTTTCTCGCACACTGAGTAGTTAAATTGCAGAGGGTCATCTCCAGCTTGCATAGTCATGGACTCAGCCTCACATAGGTTTTGTGGGTGGGGAGTGGGGGGGCCTTGTGGCAGGCCCTGTGTAGGTGCTGGGGCGAGAGTGGGAGCGACCTCATGGATTGGAGCATGGCTGCTGGTGTGGCTGGAGGGTGGGAAGGGGACAATCACCAGCTCCCGGGTCCGGCTGGGAACTCTGGAACTGGAATGTGCAGAGAAGCGGCGGCGATGGTGGCGGGGCGTGTGAGCTTCAGGGAAGGGCAGTGTTAGTTCTGTAGAGAAGAGCTGTGTGCGAGTGTGTGCGTGAGTGTGTGTGAGTGGCTGTGTGCGAGTGTGTGTGCAGAGTGTGCGTGAGTGTGTGAGTGGCTGTGTGCGAGTGTGTGCGGCGTGTGTGCGAGTGTGTGCGTGTGTGTGTGAGTGGCTGCTGGCGAGGGTGTGTGCATGAGGTGTGAGTGGCTGTGTGTGAGTGAGAAAGTGTGTGCGAGCATGTGAGAGGCTGTGTATGCGAGTGTGAGTGGTTGTGTGTGAGTGTGTGTGCGTGACTATGTGTGGCAGTGTGTGTATGAGTGTGCGAGTGACCTGTATAAGTGTGTGACTGTGTAAGTGACTGCCTGAGTGTGACTGTGTAGTGGCTGTGTATGAATGTGACTGTGAGTGGCTGTGTGTGTATGAGTATGTGGGTGACCTGTATAAGTGTGTGACTGTGTAAGTGACTGTGTCTGGAGTGTGACTGTGTGAGTGGCTATGTATAAATGTGTATGTATAATACGTGTGTGATTGTGTGTAATTAAGGGAGTGAGTATATATGTGTGTGGTAAGTATATGTGTGTTTGTGTGTATGTGTGGTGTGTGCGTGTGTGCATGTGTGTGTGTGTGCGTGTGCATGTGTGTGCACAGGCAGAGCTGTGGAGCAGCAGGAAGCCGCGGCGCTAAGTCGGTCACTCGCCAGTTTCTGGACCGGATGGGCCGGCTGGTGGGACGTGACTCTGATCCCATGTACGGGGACCCGTGTTGGGCCACAGAAACAGCCTCTGTCGCGCCGAACCAACATGACGGTTGTAACATAACAGCCTTAGACTAGCCGGAAGCAAGTTTTGTTCCAACAAAACTTTATTCCCAAACACAACCTGCGGCCGCTTGGGCCTTGGCTCACTGGCTTGCCCTGCTCTGGGGCACGGGGAATTCCTAGCAGAGAAATATTTGACGTGAGGGTGGCTGGCAGTGGTGTGGAGGTGGGAAGGGCTGGAGAGAGGCGGGGCTGGGGCGTGCAGGAGAGTTTCGGGGAGCCTGTGGATTCTGCCTTAGGGGGCACCGTGTGTCTGGGGGCTCCGACTCTTTGTCTAATAGTGACCCTCATGGGCCCTGCGTGTGCCGGGTCATGGGAGGCGAGGGCGAGATGGGACTTGGGGGAGTCGTCACTCTCAGGGTGCGCTTTCTGGGGGTGTGTCTCCGAACCTAGGCCCGGTAGGGGTCAGGGGGGTGGCGGCGTGCCCCACGTTTAGACAAGAGAAAGCGCAGAGGGCGCCCCTGAGGCTGGGGGTAAGTATGGTGAGGCATGTTCACCCTCGGGCCTACGCGGGCGTTGCCAACTACGGCATCTTCTGCTAAGGGGCTCCAGGACACACACATCCGGGAGCCCCC
Organism: Cryptotis parvus; assembly: GCA_021461705.1. Classification (NCBI taxonomy): domain Eukaryota; kingdom Metazoa; phylum Chordata; class Mammalia; order Eulipotyphla; family Soricidae; genus Cryptotis; species Cryptotis parvus. Next base: position 148,139 of record JAJIBD010005280.1, read on the forward strand.
ACAGGCTCCGCTGTGGTTGGCTCGGAGGAACCACACCAGCTCTTGGCACTTACCTCCTGGAAGGAAGGAGGGACAGAGTGTCCGCCTCGGGGTTTCAGCAGCAGTATGATGCTGAAGGGGATCCTACAGCAGGGACGTAGGAGGTGACCCCCCCCACTGATTGTTCTGTTTTAGAGGCTTAAAAGACCCCCTCCCCCTCCCTTGTCTTTCCAGAAGAGCCGAGCGCGCGTAAGGTCGGCAGCCCGTCCGCGCGGACTCGCGTACCCGGATGCCGCTCGGACTATGACCCCCAACCCCACGGCTCCCCCTGCCCTCTCCTGGGGAGCCCCGATTCGGGAGCCGGCTAGGGTGGGGTCCCAGAACTTTCTGAGCACAGTCAAGCCATCAGGGGACTCTGAGCGTGAGCCCTCGGATTGAGATCACTCCGTCCCACGAACTGAATCAGGCGGGGAGGGTCCTCGGCGGGAGAGACGCCGGCCTGCTCGGGAGCAGCTGTCCTGCGGTTCACGCTGCCCGTGCCCGGCCTGGAGGGCTACCGATGAGCGCCTTGCTTGAGCCCCGCCAGCAGCGGCTCCTCTGCCAGCTTCATTTCCGACTGCTTCTCCCCCGTGTACCTCGCCTGCGTCTCGCCCAATAACTGGGCGGCGGGCCGGACGACCTGTGTCCCCAGTTTCAAAACATCCCTGCTCATTATTCCCCCAGAACCTCGCCAATAATGTCACCTCGAACCAGCCTAGCCGAGGACACCTGCCTGGGCCACCATTCGCCCGTGCCCGTCCGGCCTCCCGCTCCTGCGTCGCCCGGTGCCAAGAGGAGACATTCGTGTGCTGGGGCTCTGGCCGCCCGCTGCCCGGAGCCTCGCCCCAGCGTTCCCGCAGCCCCTCGCCGCAGCCCCGGGACGAGGCCCGTCTGCCGGCTACCCCGCTGCGGCCGGCTCCAGCGTCATCATGGACGCCGCTCAGCAGCCTGGCGGCCGACTCCTGCGGCGTCCCCTCCAAGATGTGGAAGACCAGCTCTGACCGGGTGCCCGGCTCCCACCGCCCCCCGCCAAGGCCAGCCTGCCCCACCACCTCTACCCGGCCGTGGAGTTCCTGGGGCCCCTGCGAGCAGGAGGACGAGAGGAGGAACTTCGGCCCCCGAGCCCATCTTGCTGGTGGCGCCCACTTGGCCCAAGCAGCTGGTGTCCCCCTCCGTTCCCTCCATCTGCAGGTGAGTGCCCGGCGGGTGGGAATGGCAGCACTTTGCGCGGGCAGGCGGCCGCCCCGTGGCCCCATGGACTGCAGTCACCAGACGCCTGTGCTGCTCGGACAGCAGCTGGTCCAGGTCACTCACTCATGGGCCAGCTCCCTCTTTGTCACGCACCTGCTCTGTGCAGTGATGGGCTGTGAGGAGACAGCAGTAGACAGGGTTCGAGTCCGCCTGCCTGGAGCTGGCATCCTTGTGAGCCCAAGCTAGCCTGGTCGGCAGTGTCCAGCCTCTTTCCTCCGGGTCTGGACAGTCACTGACGTGGCTCATAGGGGATCCAGATAAAGGTATGCGCCACTCCCGGTAGCTGCATGGAGAGCTGGGGTGGGCATAGGGGTCTCTCTCTAGGCTGTGGGGGGTCTCTCTAGGCTGTGGGGGTCTCTCTAGGCTGTGGGGGTCTCTCTAGGCTCTGGGGGTCTCTCTAGGCTGTGGGGGCTCTCTAGACTGGGCTGGCCTGGCGCTATCACTGGCCAGGGAGCACAGTTGTCTCTGGGCCAGCTCTCGGCTGTGTCCAGGCATCACCGACTCCATCCTGAGCCCAGGGCAGATCACCCTGAGGTTCTGCATGTGGTAGAGTCGTCCACGGGATGAGAGACTTATTCAAACTTCGGCAAGATTGAGTGGAGGGGTGGGGGCTGTCACCTGGTAGAAGCAAAACAGAGCAAGCAAAGACCCCAAGACCGAGTGGCAGGACCGGCTGGGACAGTCTCACGATCACGGGATCTCTTGGGGCGCCCGGACACTCATTGGGGGCTGGAATTCAGAGGCAGAATGTCAGACCGACTCTGAAGGGTTTAATTCTTAGAATTTACTTCACTTGTCCAGAACCAAATAAAACTGCATTCTGTTAATGCACTGAACTTGTGAAACTTGAACAGATATCAAGGGGTAAAGTGACTTAGGAAAAGAAATATATATATATATATATATATGTGTGTGTGTGTGTGTGTGTGTGTGTGTGTGTGTGTGTGTGTGTGTATGGACGAATGGAGATGGATGTTACCGGTGCCTGCTCAAGCAAATCAGTGAACGGGAAGACAAGTGATACAAGTGACAAGTGACATATATATGTTTATGTGTATCTATACATATATATGTATATATATACACAGCCTTTTTTCTGCAGACTTCTGAGCTGCATGAGCGAGAGTTAGATTTAGCAGCAGGCATCTTGGCCGTGGGTGGGAGTTTGCCGGCATCTGGCAGTGCAGTGAGGTCAAGGCCAGGGAGTCTGGATGCCCGACACGTCCAGGGAATGAGGGTCTCCGGGGAATGCTGGGAAGGGGCTGCATGCAGCTCACTGGCACATGAGGTCAGGAGTCAGGTCACATCGTAGCCTCTAGAAAGTGGCCTTCAACCATTTTACACCTGCCCGCTTACAACTGCCACAGAGTGTGGTGTTACCAAGATGGTCCCCAGGGTTTCAAGTCCACACCTGCCGAGTGGCCCTGGCTCATGGCCTGGTGGGCTGTGAGGGCGCCTGACCCCTGTCCTGTCTTGACAAGTGAGGAATTGGCCCCACTGTAGCTCTGTGGACCCACTGCAGGACTGCGTGGCTGGTGTCTGAGCACGGCGTGGTGCAGGTCTCTGAGCACTGTGGCCCGAGTCTCTGAGCACTGTGGCCCAGGTCTCTGAGCACTGCGTGGCTGGTCTCTGAGCACTGCGGCCCGGTCTCTGAGCACTGCGGCTCGGGTCTCTGAGCACTGCGGCCGGGTCTCTGAGCACTGTGGCCCAGGTCTCTGAGCACTGCGTGGCCCGGGTCTCTGAGCACTGCGGCCCGGGTCTCTGAGCACTGCATGGCCGGGTCTCTGAGTACTGTGTGGCCGGGTCTCTGAAGCACTGTGGCCCGAGTCTCTGAGCACTGCGTGGCCCAGGTCTCCTGAGCACTGCGGCCCCGGGTCTCTGAGCACTGCGTGGCCTAAGTTCTCTGAGCATGCATGGCCCAGGTCTCTGAGCACTGCGTGGCCCGGGTCTCTGAGCACCTGCGTGGCCCGGGTCTCTGAGCACTCGTGGCCCAGGTCTCTGAGCATGCATGGCCCAGGTCTCTGAGGCACTGCGTGGCCGGATCTCCTGAGCACTGCGTGGCCCGGGTCTCTGAGCACTGCGTGGCCCGGGTCTCTGAGCACTGCGTGGCCCGGGTCTCTGAGCATGCATGGCCCAGGTCTCTGAGCACTGCGTGGCCGGGTCTCTGAGTACTGCGTGGCCCGGGTCTCTGAGCACTGTGGCCCGAGTCTTTGAGCACTGTGTGGCCGGGTCTCTGAGCACTGCGTGGCCCAGATCTCTGAGCACTGCGTGGCCTGGGTCTCTGAGCACTGTGGCCCGGGTCTCTGAGCACTGCGGCCCGGGTCTCTAAGCACTGCGTGGCCCGGGTCTCTCTGAGCACTGCGGCCCAGGTCTCTGAGCATGCGTGGCCCAGGTCTCTGAGCACTCGCGGCCCGGGTCTCTGAGCACTGCGTGGGCCGGGTCTCCTGAGCACTGCGTGGCCCGAATCTCTGAGCACTGTGGCCCGAGTCTCTGAGCACTGCGGCCCCGGATCTCTGAGCACTGTGGCCCGGGTCTCTGAGCACTGCATGGCCCGGAGTCTCCTGAGGCACTGCGTGGCCCAAGTCTCTGAGCACTGCGTTGCCCAGGTCTCTGAGCACTGTGGCCCGGGTCTCTGAGCACTGCGTGGCCTGGGTCTCCTGAGCACTGCGGCCCGAGTCTCTGAGCACTGAGGCTCGGGTCTCTGAGCACTGCGGCCCGGTCTCTGAGCACTGCGGCCCCGGGTCTCTGAGCACTGCATGGCCGGGTCTCTGGCACTGCGTGGCCCGGGTCTCTGAGCACTGTGGCCCGAGTCTCTGAGCACTGCGGCCCGGGTCTCTGAGCACTGCGGCCGGGTCTCTGAGCACTGCGTGGCCCGGGTCTCTGAGCACTGCAGCCCGGGTCTCCTGAGCACTCGCGCCCGGTCTCTGAGCACTCGTGGCCCGGGTCTCTGAGCACTGTGGCCCGGTCTCTGAGCACTGTGGCCCGGGTCTCTGAGCACTGCCCCATCCCACGCTCACTGCAGCTCAGACCGGTTGATGTTGTGGCCTCACCTTCCATCACCTGTAGCCAAAGGGACCGAGAAATATCTCCTCAGGACGTGGAGCCACAGCAGAGCCTTCACCTGCCATTGCTCGTGGCACTGGTCCAACTGTGCTGTTTGCTTTGGGGCCTTGTTCAATGTCTCCCTGTGTCAGATGTATGAACTGAGGGTGCCTCCTGGCACGCCACGGGGAAAACCCACGGTGCACCTAAGGATTGGTCCTCTGTGGCCTTAGGCACCCCTGGGGTCTTGGAATGTGCCCCCTGTGACTAAAGGGGGCTGCCGTACTGTGTCCTCTCACAGTTCTGGGTCGGTGGGGACAGCTGATTCCCACCACACGGGAAAACTCAACTCAGGATAATCCAGACATTGGCAGTATCAGAGCACTTTCCATTCCACTGTCCCGAGTGGAGACCCACACCTCAAAGCCTGGGCTTGTTATGGAGTGTCGTAGAGCTGCGGGGGCATCTTCCTGGGCCTGGTTTGGAGAAGTCGGTCTGATCCTAGGCATCACGGAGGAGGACCCAGGGAGCACTTGGACTCGGAGCAAAGACAGGAAGTGGAGTCTCAGGGCCTCAGGGAACCATTGTGCTGTGCTCGGATGCCCAGGAAGCAGCGTCTGTCCTTGTTTCTCGACTAGAGCCAGTGTGACTCCCCCACATGAACCCTAGGATTTTCCCTGGGGACTACAGGCGAAGATCAAGTCAGTGGGGGTGGGCCTGGCCGAGAGATGAAGGGCCAATTGGGCCCCAGGAAGAAAAAAAGAGAGGAGGGCAAGGGTTGGGTCCCCAGTGCATGAGGAGCCGCAGCCGGCTCTTGGCTGACTCCATTTGGCGGCCCTCGAAAGCCCTTGCTCTATGTCGGGGCTGCAGCGGAGACTATGAAAATGAAACTGAAGAGG